>CAUYPK010112293.1:0-111033 GCA_963574355.1 Loris lydekkerianus
AACCCAAAAAAGTTAGCTTTGTCTTTCCCAGTGTTCATGGCCTGTCTGTTCCCAAACACACCGAGTGTTCACCTTGTCTTAGGAGCTCTACAAAAATGCTTTGATACAAATATCTTTGTTATGATGTGATTTTTGGTCTTCTGGGTATATGCATAGTAGAGGAATTATAGGATTGAATGGCAGATCTATTTTTAGATCTCTATTGCAGCCCAATTCATAATTGCTAAGTCATGGAAAAAGCCCAAGTGCCCATCGATCCACGAATGGATTAATAAATTGTGGTATATGTACACCATGGAATACTATGCAGCCTTAAAGAAAGATGGAGACTTTACCCCTTTCATGTTTACATGGATGGAGCTGGAACATATTCTTCTTAGCAAAGTATCTCAAGAATAGAAGAAAAATATCCAATGTACTCAGCCCTACCATGAAACTAATTTATGGCTTTCATATGAAAGCTATAACCCAGTTATAACCTAAGAATAGGGGGAAGGGGGAGAGGGAGGGAAAGGAGGGGGCAGGATGGGCGGAGGGAGGGTGATTGGTGAGATTACACCTGTGGTGCCTCTTACAAGGGTATATGTGAAACTTAGTAAATGTAGAATGTAAATGTCTTCACACAATAACTAAGAAAATGCCAGAAAGGCTATGTTAACCAGTGTGATGAAAATGTGTCAAACAGTCTATAAAACCAGTGTATGGTGCCCCATGATCGCATTAATGTACACAGCTATAATTTATTAAAACAAACAAACAAATAAATAAATAAATAAATAAAAACAAACAAAAAAACCCAAAAATGCTTTGAAAGGTAAAACAAGGCATCTTTGCTCAATCTGCCTTATTTTGACAAACATCCATAAATATTATAGCTGCTGCAGGCCAGACTCAGCACTGGCTGAGGAGGGTTTCTAGGGCCCAAAGCCTGGCATTGCATGTCAGCCTCTGGCTTTGCGGTCAGGCCGACAGTGTGCATCATAGGAGATGGAGAGGTGAGTTTACTTGAGGTTCCCCATTTTGTGCATTGTGTCACTTGCCTCGCTTGGTTGCTGAGGACATTAGCTGGGAGGGGTGTGTAGAGTCTATTGCTATGCTGTTCAGCTGTGAACCTATATGGATATTTAAACTTAAATTCAAAAATTAAATTTTTAATCAGTTTCTCAGTTGCACGGGCCACATTTCAGGTGCTCTATGTCATACCTGCCTTGTGGCTTCCGTGTTCGGCAGTGCAGATCCAGAGCATCACAGAAAGTTCCCCTGGGCAGTGCGGATACAGGGGTAAATCAGGAGACAGTATGGCAGTCCAGGAAGAAAGAACAACAGGCCCCCAAAATAGGCAGTGGAAATGGAGCGTGGCATTGTTCCTCTAAAGAGCACTATTTTGGTTGGCTTCTCCCTGACAAAATTAGACTGAAGTCTCTTGCTGAAGGCTCATTTTGCAGAGTGTTGCAAAGTACATTTTTGTTGCTTATGGGACAATGTTCTACAAGTGCTCCAGGAGCACGTATTGTGTGTATTTAACAATACCAATCATTTTCACCCTCAGTTGATTTCTTTGAAGTCTGAAAAACCTGAAGAGGAAAGTGCTCTAAACACTCATGAAAGCATGGGAAGCATTTTGAGTACTTTAGAGGAATGGTGCTCCAAATATTTGAAGCATTATTTTCTTAAAAACAGTATCAAGACACTTCTCTTTGTGACCTCTGTCTATTAAGATCATAGGCAGAAGGGAACTTGCTGGTAATAATGGGAGCCGTTCTGTTGGGATTATTATCCTAGATCCAGGATTCTCAGACTGTTTTTGTGAAACTCAAGGACCTGAGGACACAAGACTCATGTCCACATGCTATCTGCTCCTCTGTACTATCAGACACACCAAGGTTGGCAGAAGGACAAAGGGCTCCTGAGCTTGACCTTGCTCAGTTCCTTACAGGAATCTCAGCCCAGACACAGCCTGGAGACTTAAAGATGGTGCTCATTAAGTTAGTGAATACAAATAAATGTCAGGAGTTATATGCTGGGTGATGGATAGACAAAAAGAAATAAAAATAGTCTCTGCCTTTGAGAAATACTGAATTTGAAGATAGGTGAACTAAAGATTAATTATAGGACTTCTGGGGAGTTCATGTTTCTCATCCTTTTGACTCTTAGTAAGGTGGGGGCGTCCAAGCAAAGATGGCCGGAGATTTAAGCACTCGCCTAAGTCGTCTTTGTTGGAGAATAATGGAGCCCATTCTTGAGCTAGGTGTGTCTTCTTTCAGTGGGTAAGGCAGTCATCTTTGTGCAAATAATAATTTTCACAAAAGCTTGAACATCCTTTCTTCTTTGGACAGAATAATTTTATTTCCTTAACTATTTTGTACATCTTGTTGTCTCTTCAGTAGAAAAAAATTCTTAGAGACAATGTCTTCCAGCTCTTTGATTCTCCCTAACTCTTATGTCTAGTAGGAAATGTGACATTTAAAGAATTAACTTAAAATGTTTAATAAATGTTTTATTGAAGTGTAATATGTCTATAGAAAAGTGTACTAATATGGTAAATCATCAGATCGATTAATTATTACAAAGTGATTACATGTCATATCTAACATGCAGGTCACGACTGAGAATATTATCCATTCAACTGAAGCATCCCTCCCTCCACTGTAGGAGACACCTGAAAAGAAACACCCTGGTGATAAGGGAATGGGGAAGGGATTCGTCTCTTGTTAAAGAGCATGAGAGCACGCGGCATGTAAAAGAAAGTACGAGAGAACACACATCATTGCTTAGTAGTCTCCACACCTGTGGTGTAAATAGCCATAGGAGAAGTCAGTCGAGGCTTCTACTAAGACTGACGGCTGAACCTTTGAGGCACTTTGGCACCTCTGCCCTGACCTCCTCCTGATGGGGAGCCTTACCTAACTGAGACAATGAGCTCCCCGGCACTTATGGGGAGTTGTACCCTGAGGGAGCTTGTACAGAGGTCCGCGTCCTGGTAGTTTCATGGGCCTGGCTGGAGACCTAGCGCCCTGGCTCCGACACTGCACCCCATCATTGCTTCTTTCTTTATCCCTGAGGTTAACCATTGTCCAGAGTTATCACAATTAGTTTTATCTGTTTTTGAACTTAATATCCAGTCCTGTGATATGTACTCTTTTGTGAATGGCTCCTTTAAGTGCACACTACATTTGTGTGATTCATGATTATCGTTACATAGATCATTCATGTTAATTACTTCATAGTACTGCCTTACATGCGTACACCATTGCCTAGGTATCCATGTCACCGGTGATGAATGTGTGGGTTGTTACGACGTTTATGCAGTCGTAACAAATAGTGCTGCTGTGACCACTGTTGTGTGTGTTTTGGTGCATGTATTGTATGGAGAGGAATTGCTGGGTCAGAGCGTAAACATAAGATCAATTTCACTTGTATACTTCTAATTAGTCTTTTAAATGTGCTGCACCAATTTATATTCTCACCAATTCTGCTCATTCTCCCCAGCACTTGGTATCACCAGCCTTTTACATTTTAACCATTCTACACAGTCTGTGGTGGTTTGCAGATTCAATCTGCAATCACTCGCTGATGAGGGAGGTTGAACATCTTTTTCTGTGTCTATTAATTATTTGAATGTCCTTTTTAATTAGGGGCTTGCTCAAATATTTTGTCCATTCTTTTCCTGTGGGCTGTCTTTCTCTTCATGATTTGTAGGAGTCCTTTATATAGTTTTAATAATGAACCCCTTACCTGTTTTATCTATTGAAAATATTTTCTCCTACTCCATGACTTGCCTCTGACTGATCTCTTTTGATGAAAAAAAGCTTCTAATTTTAATGTAGTCTATTTTACACTTTTTGCCTTATGGCACCTTACTTTTGCATACTGTTAAAACAATTTTGGCCCACTCCAAGGTTGTGAAGATATTCTTTTTTGTATTTTTCAGAAATAGAAAAATTTAGATCAATAATCCATGTGAAACTGATTGATTTCTGTGCATATCCACCATTTCCATATACATATGGATATTTTATTATCTATTATATAATACTGTTTCACTCATGTTTCTATTCAGTTGATCTATCCACATTTAATAAAAAGTCCATCCTTTTTCCATTGCTCTGTATAGTCAATTTTGTCACATATCAGCATTCATTATGTGCGCATCTGTTTCCCAAATCTGTCTGCCCCATTGTTTTATTTGTCTGTTTTATTCATTTATTTGTTAGAATTGGGCTTATAGTAATTTTTGTTATATGGGAAAGTAAATCATCCAACTTTGTTCTTGTTCAAGACTGTTTTGGCTTTTTAGCCCTTTACAATTTGCATATAATTTAAAAATATGCTTGTGAATTTTGACACACACATACTTGTCATAGGAATATTGATTGTTATATTAAATCTATATATCAATTCAGTGAGAATTTATGACTTTATAATATGAACTTAAATATTAATTTATTTGTGTATTCTTTAATTTCTCAATACAATTTTATGCTTTTATGGCTAGAAGTCTTGAACCTTTTTTGTTAAGTTTATTCCAAGTAATTCTTTGTCTCTTATCTCATCTAGAAGGAGAAGCATTCACAATTTTACCATTGAGGATGATGTTGAATTGCTTCTGAGGGAGATATTGCTTTGTTATTAAACATCCATCATCAGATTAAAGCCCAAGAACATGGCATTTTGACATTTTGTAATGTGGTTTTGACCTTGAGTGTTTCTAAAGAATCGATTATAAGATAAACCAAGTTTCTGATGTGAGGGGGGTATGTGCACTTAGTTTGCTGCATTCAGATAGGGATACATCCGTCCCTGAGCTTAGACACCTCTGGATTTTACATTTCTGGGCCTGGCCCTTAAAGGCATCAGGGGTAGAGGGCATGGGGATGGGTTGAAAGTGCTTATTGCAAATATTACTTAAGAAAGTTCTTTTGTTTGGTCCATTACCTATATTTGAATGATAATGTCAAAATAGGTCTCAAAATCTGAGTTTGATGGGTTTCTTAAATGTTAATTGAAGTACAAGTTCATGGTATGTGATATCCTACATCCAATTCTTTATTTTTTTTATTTTTATTTTTTTTAAGACAGACTCTCACTATGTTGTCCTTGGTAGATTGCCGTGGCATCACAGCTCACAGCAACCTCAAACTCTTGGGTTTAAGTGATTCTCTTGCCTCAGCCTCCCAAGTAGCTGGGACTGCAGGCGCCCACCACAATGCCCGACATTTTGTTGTTGTTGTTGTTGTTGTTGTTCTTGTTGCAGTTGTTGTTGTTTTAGCTGGCCTGGGCAGTGTTTGAACCAGACAGCCTTGTGGCCAGTGCCATAACCACCGGACTATAGGTGCTGAGCCCAGTTCTTTAAATCTTAATGATTCTCTTTGGTTTAAGCATCACTAATTGTTCAGAAATTATTTGTTGTTTTGTATTTTCATGCCTTCATGTCTGCTACTCATCTCTGGGTCACCTTGCCTCTTCTTGGCTTCAGCCTACACCTGTCAACCTTGTTTCAGGAAGATTCCCACCACTCTGTGCATGGTCAGGTAGGTGTAGATGAAATGGAGGAATGGAGTGGAGCAACTCACAATGAGCAGGGATGAGGGACCACCTCTGTTCTCCAATCAGAAGTTCCAGACAGGTGCTTCCGGCGAGAACCTTAAATGAAGGTTCATTTTAAATATTAGTCCCAAGACACTCACCTACTATAGGACCCTGTAAGTCCCCAATGTATCTTCTCTTATTAGCCAGAGAAAGACATGGATATTCTTACTTTGGGGGAGGGGGATAATGGCAAAGGAGAAAGGGGTGAGAGGTTTGGAGAAACCTCTTGGTTTTGTCCTTTCTACTTTCCTTCTCTGTTTATCTAGATTCATCCTTCTCATTCTTAAAGGTTCCACTTAAAGACTGCCCCTCTCCAACGGCCTCCTTCTTTTCTTTCCCTGTATTCCCTCAACATGGATTATATGAACTCCTTTCCAAGACTTTCAAACGTGCTGCATGAATTTATATTCTCACCAATTCTTCGTAGTTTTCATTGCCTGATATTGACCCCTATGTAGTCACCTCCCAAATAGAAAAGTGTTTGGGGGAAATGAAGGAGTGTGACATCAGTCATAACAAATGTTGTGACTTTTGTCTTGCTTTCTTAGATCACTCACCTTGGGTGAAGTGAGCTGCCATGTTGTGAGGACACTCAAGCAGCTTTATGGAGAGGTGAGGAACTAAGTATGTCCTCCCTCCAACAGACACATGAACTTGCCAGTCACGTGAATGAGCCGTTTTGGAAGTGGATCCTCCAGTCTGGCCCTGCCTTCAGATGACTGCAGCTCTGGCCAACATCCTGCCTGCAGCCTTTTGAAAGATTCTTTCCAAATTCCCAACTCATAGAAAGTGTGTGAGATAATACATTGTTATTTCAAACCACTAAGTTTTGCAGTTTTTGGCTGGGGCTGGGTTTGAACCCACCACCTCTGGCATATGGGGCTGGTGCCCTAATCCATTAAACCACTAAGTTTTGGTATTGTTTGTTTCATCATAATAAGTACCTAATACAACTTGGCTCAGATGTTAGTTGCCTCCTCCATGAAACCTTGCCTGATTCTCTCCTGTGGTCTTCTACTTTCTCTTGGCTTCTACCACTCACTCTAGGAACCTCTCTAATACTGCCTCTGATACTGTATATACTTAATTTTATATCTGCTTCAAAATAAAGGACCACTTCTGTTTCTTATACTTAGCATTCCCCTCTCTCCCCAATTCCTTTCTCTTGGCATCAGCCCCACCTTTCCCTTGGGAAATTGCTCCACTTTGATGTGTTTTTTCTTAACAACCCTGGAATTCATCATGTCATTGATTTCTTCCAGGTTTATCATAATGTTTCCTCCTCTAGCCACTGTGATTGGCTCACCAATAAGCACATAAACCTTGATGAACATTTCAGCTGGGATGATTCATTCTGGCACAAGAACAATAGAGAGATTTATTTTATCACATAATAGGAAGTATACAGGGAAGGAAGAGTCCAAGCAGGGTAATAATAGCATTGGCTCTATCTCTCTGTCATTTTCTCAGCTCTTTTCTTCTTCTTGTAATGACTATTTTCAGGCTGGCTTTTCTTATATCTTGTGTAATCACAAGATGATTACACAAAAACTGAGATCTTATGTTTCATTGTGAATGATTGAATAATAAAGAGGAAGAGAGAGGAGGAGAGAGAGAGCAAGTGAGAAGGAATGTCTTCACTCCCTCTCTAAATATACACCCCTTTCTCCTGATAGAATCAGCTTGGGTCAAGTGCTGATTGTGAACCAATGATGTTGGCAACAACATGTCCTACATGGAAAAGATCTACCTAGATTCTTGAACCAATCATTGTCAAAGACAAAACGATTACTTGGATTGCCTTAAAGAACGGACCCACCATGGAAGCCAGGGAGGGAGTCAGCTTCCTGAGTCTCACAAGCTGATGGGGGAGGGGGAGGAATGGATATTGAACAAGGAGAAAGGGTTTCATTAAACATCGGGCTGCCCAGAGGCCATCACTGGGATTTTCCAAACTGAATCGAGAAGAGAGAGATCTCATTTAACTCACAGCACTAACATGGATGTATTCAAGGCTCCAGCACCTTCCTGTGCTTAGTGGATGGGAATGAGTAAAGAAGGAAAGAGACCCTGGGTGCAGCCATTCCAGAGACAAGAGCCAACTCTTTTATAACTTGTTAACTTGAGTCAATAAATCCCCCTTTTGCTTCAGTGAACTGGAGTTGGTTTTGCCATTTGCAGTTGAAAGAATCTTTACTGGTATGTGTTGCTCCTAGGTTGTGTATCTTTTCCTACTTGTACACATTGATACCATGCACAATGCCTGGGACATGGGAGGTACTTACTGGTATTTGTGTGATGAGTGAATGAATGAGTGAGTCAGTGATGAGACACAGACAGTCTCATCAGATTTTTGCAGTGACAGTGAGCATCACCCATGTCAGAGTGATCAGTGGGCCTGATAAAGAGGTACCTGTGGCAAGTGCTTCCAATATGGTTGTTAATCTTGGCAGCACCAGCAATAGCAAAAGCACATTGCCACAGAGAACTAGAAGGGGGAGGAATGAGATGACATTGCTAAGGAACCTCATGATGTCCAAGGACAGTAAAAGACTCAGGAGAGAGTCCTGAGTCTTTTCTGGGAAACTCAGAATTTTTTCAAAAAGAGTCAAAGAGCATCTAGACTTCTCATATAAAGGAAGACAGAGGCCAAAGAGCTATCTTATGATAGGCTTGTGTGTATAACAACTACCTGGCACTTTGGAACTTTTAACATTTCTAATAATTTCCTCGTCTATTATTTTATTGTATCTTCACAGAAATCCAAGTTTTAATATAGTATAATTTTATACGAAAAATAAAAGTATAGATCAATTAATATCACAGAAATAAAAGAGAAAAAAAAAGAGAGAACTGAGGTCTCTTGGATCCCTAGTTTTGGTTTTTTCACTTAGAACCTAAGAATATATATAAAAAGTTAAAATCCAAGAGCTACACTAGGTCCCCCCACCAAGGAGACTATTATATGTGCCTAGTAGAATACACAAACTTTAAAAATGTAATATTGCTTTATAAAACATATGTTTTATAAAAACAGACTGTTGTGGGAAAGCAGGCAGAAACTTTTCACTCTGTCCCCACCAGAAGAAATTGAACTCACTTTGTTCTTCTTTCTGCACCCTCATTTGCTTTTCCCAGTGTGATTGGCTTTGGCCAATGAAATGTGAGCAGAAGTGATACGTGTCATTCCCATCTCAAAGCGTTTAGTTGCCACCATTAGACTCTCCAGATTACTTCCCTTGTGATGGAGACTCTGGGAACTCAGGGTGGTTTTGAGGTGCCAGATGATGGAAGCCCACACAGAATTCTGGAGATTCTTAAAGAGTCAGCCACACCCTTGCAGGTGTTATATGAGTGAGAAATGAACAATGAAGCCTGTGAGACTTGGGGGTGTTTGTTACTGCAGCATAACCTAGCTCATCCTGACTGATACAGCATGCCCAGCCCTCAGTTCTATAGCTTCCAGTGTTTTCCTACTGACCTGCTTGGAAGGTGCAGCTATCATTCTCCCATGATTGGAAGAGGCCAAAGGGACAGAGAGACCAGTTAGTCTATTTCCAGGCCATGATCTCTACAACCTCTTTGTCACTAATAAGAGTGCTTCATCCCCATCTAGGATCTTTTGTGTAGCATGTTTAAACTTTTGCTACTCAAACTATGGTCCATAGACCTCCTGGATATGCAGGATTTAAATCCATACCCTCCTTGACCTCTGTACCATAGTCTGTATTTTAAAAGGATTCCCTAGGTGACTGGTATGGGTATCCCAGTTTGAGAAGCACTGGTTCAAACTTGTCAGGGCAGGTGAGGAGAGTGACTTGGTTGTCCTCAGCTTGCACAGCCCACCTGGTGGATGGATATATGAGTACCCTGCCCAGTTACCCTGTTACCTCCCTTTTGGGAGCACAGATGCCACTGCAGCCCCCAAGATAGAAAGTAAAAATGAACCTGAGGTTTCTGGTCTCTGACTGTTCTGCTTCTCTGTGTGTGCCTGACACAAGGATAAGCAACACAATTCCCCTTCCACTAGGTATGATCACCTGTCCTACATGTGGAAAAGGTCACCTGGGGGGTCACCTGGTCCCCTGGCCCTGACACCTGCTCTTGACTGTGATCAGGCTCAGGCTCAGGCTCAGGCAAAGCCAGGGCTGCTGCCACTCCTCCTGATTGCTGCTCTCTGTCCTTCCTGGCCCCAGGCCCTTCTTCTGCCCTTTCTTGACAATTCCTATGTAAAGGTGCCCAACACAAGGCAAAACTCCTCCCTGGCCCTGCTCCCAAAGGACAAGAAGCCAAAAGGTAAGTCAGGATGCATGTGAGGCTGTAACGAGAGCCAGTGCTACCTGGTACCTGGGCTGCTTCTGCTGGGCTGAGGTTAGTGGATGACAAGGCATAGGCTTAATTTGCTGCTCTAGTCCCCTGCCCCAGGACAGCCTCACTCTGGCCATTTCTTCCTTCCCTGCTTCCCACATGCCGCTGGTAATTCCGTGCTAGTTTGTCAGCTGAGCGCCAGCTGAGGCCACTGCCTACTGCTAGGAGCTGCTTCCTCTTGCTGTTCCTGAAAGCCTTTTTCACGGGAGCATGGCCTGCTGCCTTCCACAAAGAATGACTTTCATCAAGACTGTGTTGTGGGGCTCTGCAGTGGGGGCTGCTGGACCAATGGCCAGGAGGGTGGGGTGGAGAGCTGGTTACAGTGGCAGATGGAATCTGGCCCAGGGCGGATGTCAAGTGCCTTCCTCAATATGCCTTTTCCCTTTTAATCTCCTCTTGAGCAGAGCTGATCAATTAGAGCTGTAATTATTTTAATCTTCTTCTTTGCAGTTCTGTCTGAATGCTTGCCACTGCCCATCGACTCTCCCTGCTAACAATGGACTTGGGTGGCAGCTTTGCAAAGGCCATGTCAGGCACACAGCTCCATACCAGGCAAAACAACGAGGCCGGATCGCCTGCCAGAGGCCACCCCGTCCCTTGCTGTGCAACCTTTGGCAAAGCTTTCGCCTGTCTCCTTTGCAAAGTGAGTCAGCTCTGTGGGTTGAGGGAGAGAAACAAGATATCAACATTATCAGTTCTACACTGTTTATATCATACATTTCAGCATAACCGGGGGTGGGAGGTTCTGAATCAGCAGGCTCTGGCTTTTCCACCTAAGCATTGATCTTTATATCTTGGGAACTCAGGGCCCTTGTTTGTTAAGTGGGTATCATAATAAATTTTCGGAGAACTGTAATGCCCAGATAAGATGATAGAGATACAGCTCACAGCATACTGCGGGCCCTCTGGCTGGGCACGGATGAGCTATTTTTATTATTATTATTATCCAGCACTTCCTTATGACTGAGGGAAACTTGGTGTTTAGAGAAAAGGGTCCAATTGGTCATCCTGGATTTGTGATGTCTCATATGGGTGAACAGAGTCCCTTCCTGTTTTATCATGGACAGCAAGATGAGGGGAAAAAACCCACAAACTGGATATCTTTAAAATCTTTGAAGAAAACATTTTTTCTTTTCCTATAAACTCTTGTGAAACAAAGATGCAGATAGCTCCTGGATCACAAGGCAAAGACTTCCATGTTTCTATGGGTCCTGGCACAGACAGGCATCATTTCATCTGGTTTTTGTGAGCTCCATGGGCGTGGTTTGCTCTGGATGGTGGGGTTCTAGGTTCCAGCTTATGACTAATGCAAAACATTGCTGGAGACTTTCCCTCCCCACCCTCTTCACACTCATCTTAACGAAGTATTTCATTTTGTGCAGCTCAGTATAACACACAAAGAAATGGGCTAGGGTCTGGGAGTATAAAGGAAGTTGAAGTGTGATTTCTGCCTTTAAAAATCTCTGAGTCAAGAGGTGGGTGGCAGGCAGATAAGTATAACTGGAAATGACAGGGACAAGTATTAGGCAGACCTGAACTCTGGTTTGTAGGAGAACAGGTGAGGAGTCACTAGCCTAGCAACTGAGGATACATGGGGGACTGATGGCCAGGGAAAGCATCCCAGAGGAGTGACCACTTCTGAGATAATTAGTCTTTCCAGGTAATCTTCAGATGTAAGCAAGATAGCCATTAATGTCATTGAGTGTATCAGTGTGCTTATGCTATGTAACAAACAACCCAAACCTTAGTGGCTTCAAACAATAACTATTTGTTTAGTTCACAATTCTAAGGATTAGCTGGGTAGTTCCTCTGCCTGGGGAAGCTTGGCCAACTTCAGCTTCTGTGGTTATTGGGTGAGTTGGCTGGTTGGATGAATGGGGATGACTGAACTCATAGCTAAAGTGCATTGATTCCCTCTCAGTGGCAAACCCAAGGCACTAGCATGAGTTTGTTTACACAGCAGTCTCAGCAAGAAAGCAAGCCCCAGTGTTCAACATTTTTCAAGTCTTTGACTGCATCTTGGTTTCTAATGTCCTGATAGGCCAAAGCAAGTAACAAGTTCAGCCCAGATTTAAGAGTTGCTAAAATAAACCCCACCTCATGATGGAAGGGAAGAATTTTTGGCCATATTTTTGCAAACTATCATATTATTTATATTTAGGGAAAAAATGGAAAAGGGGGGAAGAGATATATGAAGTCTTGGGCTCAGAGAACTTGATGCCCACAAAATAGGAAATGATCTGAATCATGTGCTCTATTCCCCAGTTAGGTGAAATGCTCAATATTCTCTCTTTGAAGACACATTCTGCTGTGTTAAGCATTATCTATCCCAATTGTCTTCTTCTGGAATGAATATACCCCTGGGAGGTGATGACACATTCAAGTTTAATTAGTCACATCATGAGCTATCCTCCAGGGCAGGAATAACTTAACTGCAATGGAGGTTTCTTTAGACAACCAGTGTAAGTGAATGGAGCAAAGGAGCCTGGGGTAGATCAAAGCTAAGTTTATCTACAGCCAATGAAGCTGGGCCTGCCTTTGAGCATTCAGAGGTGAGGCCAGTACAAAGTCATTTGCAGAACTTATCTCACAAATCTTAGAAACCAGATGTCCTGGGAAGGATGTTAGCAGCCTGTCATTGTATCTCATTCACAGCAGTGATGAATGATCTCCTTCCTTGTCCTTCAGCCACCTCCACTACTGCCTGGGCAGTTGGTGCATCCTACCTGCTGGGGGCCTGCTACAGTTACTCCCCCTAAACAAGAGTTCAACTTCCAGGGAGTGATTTGCAGGTTCACAAAGTGCTTAGAGTAATAGTTCTCAAATTTTAGCAAGCCTCAGTTATACCTGGCGTTTATTAAAATAGATTTAAAACCCCAAATCCAGGTTTTCTGGTTCTGTAGGTCTGGGATGGGCCCTGAGAATTTACATTTCTAACAAGTTCCTGAGTGATGATGTTGGTAAAGCCAATACTGCTGGCTTAGGGATTGCATTTTGAGGACTCCTGATCTAGAGATTTAAATACCCTATAATTCTATGTAGGGTTCCCCTTATTGCAGAGGTCCTCAACCTTGGCTGCAGCAGGAGTTAATTTTAAAAATATTAATGTGCAGGCTTCACCTGTAAAAAGGTCCTATTTAATTGGTCTGAGTAGAGCCTGATATTTATCGTTTCTGGCCCTGGGTGATTCAATACACAACTGGGGTGAGAACCAATGTCATATTGTAGTGGTTCTCAAAGAGTGGTATTGCCACTTGTACTTGTTAGAAGCACAGATCCTCAGGCTCCACCCCCGACACTGGATCTGAATCTCTGGGGCTGGTCGGCAACCTGTGTTTATTGAGTCCTCCAGGGGATACTGATATGCACTGAACTTCAACTAATCAACTTTTTCAAATGAAATGGGGCCTATGAGAACCATCTTATGGCCTCGTAACTAAGAGAACCTTCAATATGGAAGGGAATTCTTTAGAAGATGCACTCTGGAAAGGTGGCATAGACTTTGTGGAGTGTGGGGTTCTGGGTGTTCCAACAAAAATCTGTGAAATAAAATCTAGACAGAAACATGAGGTTGCTAAAGACCCCAGGGGATTTCTTAGGCAGGGTGGAGAAGGGGCTTTGCATACCTGCCTGGATCTGACCTCTAAGGCAGCCCGTGATCTTGTCTTCATGGTCCCTCAACATGGAGCGGAAACTGAGAACCTCAGCCCTAACTGGGGCACTAATTGTCTGACCTCTCTGTGTCTGTTTCCTCATCCCAAAAGGATGACACTAAATCATCTACCTTATAGCTCTAAGTAGGTCAAATGAGATTTCACAGACACAGTTTTATAGTGTCTTATGATCACTGTTCTATAAGAAGAATATTAATGAAAGACTAGTTCTTGCCACAAGTACGTGCACCTCACCTGCCTACTTTCCTTAGCTTTGAGAAAGGCACAGCTCTAAATCATAGCCCCTTGATTGTATAAAACTAATTGTTTTGAGCCCCTGCATGTCACAGTAGCAGGAAATGTAGCAGTTCCTTACTGGGGCCTCCCCCACTTTAAGTTATATGGAGATCTCCAAGATAACTTCCAGATCTCCAAGATCTCTTAGGATCTCCTTAGTTTAAAGCCAGTAGACCGACCTCCTCTCCTAGGAGTCTGGAACTCAGAGAGTGCATCGGGCCATGGTCAGTGCTGACCTTGATTTCTTCTGCACAGGTGGATCTGTCCACCCAGGGGATACTCTTCAGTGTTTTATGATGTTCTCACCAATCTCGAAGGGTCATAGGCATGCCCTCTTCTTGAGCCCCCCAAACCCTGCACTTTGCTAGATCCACACAACCCATCCACACTCAACCAGGTCCTCAAGCTAGAAAGTCATAGAGTCTAGAGCACTGGTTCTCAACCTGTGGGTCACAACCCCTTTTTAACAATGAAAAAACACTGTGGCATTAGGAAGGTTGAGAACCACTGGTCTAGAGGCTCTAGTTGAGTCAGAGCCAGTCCTTCCCCATGACCTTGGAGAACA
The DNA here is from genome assembly GCA_963574355.1 of Loris lydekkerianus. Classification (NCBI taxonomy): domain Eukaryota; kingdom Metazoa; phylum Chordata; class Mammalia; order Primates; family Lorisidae; genus Loris; species Loris lydekkerianus. Next base: position 14,473 of record CAUYPK010112293.1, read on the forward strand.
GGCACACTCACCCATGCACCTTCTGGGAGTTTCCAGGACATATCAATGAAAGAAGCAGAGCCAGAAGACCACAGCAGATGCTGTACCTTATTCGCCTTTCCTAGGCTCCCCTTGTCATGGTCTAACCCAGTGATTCTCAACCTTCCTAATGCCATGACCCTTTAATACAGTTCCTCATGTTGTGGTGACCCCAAACCATAAAATTATTTTCATTGCTACTTCATAACTGTAATTTTGCTACTACTATGAATCTTAACATAAATATCTGATATGCAGGATGTATTTAGGCGACCCCTGTGAAAGGGTTGTTCCACCCTCAAAGCGGTCCTGATCCAGAGGTTGAGAATCGTTGGATCCCTTCCCATGGAAAGAAGCTCCATAGGGTCCAAGGGACAGGAAGGTCAACCTTTCCACTGGATGTTGCTGCTATTGGATGTCAGCTTCTTGGGGTGCTCTCCTTGGAGCCAGATCAATGTAATTAGAGAAAATTATGCTTAGAGACAAGTGCTGGCACTAATGCAAAAGTCAGTGGTTTGCAGAGGGTGGTAATCAGGCTAGAGCATTGGCATGGCCTCAGAACGTGTTAGTGCTGGGGCCTCACTCGCAGCCAGGATTCGGAGGGGGACGCCCTACAATCTGTTTCATCCCGCCTGCTGGGCAGGTCTGAGGCATGCTGAATGTGGGGACCATTGCTTTTAGCCAGTAGATTTCAAGCCTGGCTGCATATGAGAATCACCTAGGAAGATTTAAAAGCTCTCTGTGCCCAACACATACCACAGACCAATTAGATCAAAATCTCGGAGGCTGAGACCTAGGCCTCAGTATTTTTGAAAATTTCCCTAGATGATTCCAGTGTGAGCCAAGGTAGAAAACTACCTCTTTAAAACCCCTGCAAATAACTTAATTAAATCAATTTATCCCTTCAACTATTACTGCTGGCTAAAAGTAAAGACCAAAATAAAATGAAATTGACCTAAAAACGCTTCAAAACAGGCCAAAACTCATATAGGGGATGGGGAATTTGCAGCCTCAAGGTCACATGTGGCCCTCCAGATCCCCAAGCACAGCCCCTCGACTGAATCCAAACTTGACAGAACAAATCCCTTTATTAAAAAGATTTATTCTGTAAAATTTGGATTCAGTCAAAATTCACGTAGTCCCAAGGTCACAGATTTCTCTCCCCCACGAGGCTGTTTTCCCCTTTTCTTCTGTTGCAATTTCTTGTTGTGGGAGATTCACCATTGCAAGAGAGAGAGAGCCAAGGGCAGACTCTTGTGAGGATCAAATGCCATAACAGACGTGAATCAGGTTTAATATAAAGGCTTAAGTCGAAGGTGGGATTTTGTTTTTTCCAGAAGCCAAATTCAGAAAAGGCAGTTCTTACTCATAAATGCCTTTGCCTATTAAAGTCCCTTACTGCTTTTAGCACCACTGAATTTAATCAAAGTCTTATAAAGCAGCCCCCTTCCCTGGGCTAATAAAACATGGCCCAGTGTGTTCACCCCGCTGGCTTCCCCCAGCTGCCTTCTCTCTGGGGCTCTGAGGACCGAGCTGGACACTGACCCTCTGACAGTGCCAGGCTCAACTTCAGGGCTGTTCTGTCTCTACAGAGACTCTGGTCTTAAGAGATGTGTGTTAAGTTAGAAAATCAAGCCCTCTGATTTGGATGGCTGCCCAGCAATTCACCTATGTGACTGATTTCATGAATCTGTTCCATTGCCTCTTGGGTGTGTGGAGTCTGGAAGGAGAAGAAAAAGATGGGAGAGAGGGAGAGTGCAGGTGGGCATGGGGGAGGGGACAAAAATCCTGTGCAGACCAAGCAGGAGGCTCCTGTCTAACTCTACAAGCACAACAGTCTCTCTTAATGGCCTTGGCAGTGTGCACCCAGCGGTCAGCCATCCCTTCACCTGTCCATTTTGTCCACAGCACCATTTCTGTGCTCTTTGTGCTCCAGCCTGGGTACGGATCCCAGGGCACCTTTGAGTTTCACAAAAGCAGCAGTGGCCTAATGGATTTTACTGAATAATTTCTATCAGGATGGAGAAAAGTTTCTGTGGCATACCCCAATGTAAATGGTCTAAAATCCTCACGGAAACTTTTGTTCCCCAAGTTTTGTCTGTTGTCAGGATCATAGGCTTGTGTTTCTGATCTGCTCCCCTTCCTAAGATTTTCCTCTGGGAATTTCAAGAATTTTCTCATCTGCCATTGATCTTCCCAGGAGGAATGGGGGTGGTGGAAGGGGCTCTGTGGAGGGCGCTGCGACAGCCTACTCCCACCCATTTTCTCCCCTCGGTCCCCGTGTTGTCCTTTCCTTCCTTTGTCACTGATATTTTTGGCTCTGGCTCGCAACCAGAGGCTCTTGGCAACTGACAATTGAGTTTGTTTCTCAACTGAACTTGGAAAAGTTGTTTCCTCTCTGAAAGAAACTCCCGATGGCTTTTGCTTTGCTCCATCTCCTGAGACAACATTCACACGCACAACTTTTGCCCAAAATATAGCCTAAGTCCCCAGAGCTGCGGCTGAAGTTCTTTCCTCTTTGTTTTGTCCTTGGTGAGACAGAACACCAACCTTCACAGAAGTTTGTCTTGCCAGATTGATAACAGGAGCCTCTCTTTTGTATTTAGAGAAGCCGGTTCTCATCAGTCTTATTTGAGATAAAGCACAGCTGGAGATCTCGGGATCATGTGAAAGGGATGCCTTCTCATCTCTCGTGACATTTGTCACCTTATCAAGGGCACCAGCTGAACATCTCCAATTTGTGTTGGGTGAAACTATACATCACAGAAGGAACAGAGAGACCCAAAATAGATTGTGTGGTGGATGCTTTGAAGCGCTGCCTCTTGACCTTGCATTTTGGGCTAAAGGTATGAAGGCTGGAAGGCAAAAGGCACAGCTTGGCCTTTTAACACCACCACCACAACAAAAACTTACAAAACAAAGCTGAAGAACAGGAATGACATAGCTCTTGAAAGGCACAGTTTCTGTAATGCAGTTTTGAAATGCAGAAACATGACTCTCTCTTCTCTTTTAGTTGGGGTCAATAGGAAAGAAAGTTGCTGCAACACAAGAGTGGGGCACAAATGTTTGTTTTTAGGACTTCAGAGCTAATAGGAAAAAAATGAACTAGCAAATTCTATTTTGGTTTTGAGAGAAGAAGATAAATGTGAGGGGACCTTTCCCCGCAGCCAGGGCTGTTTCCACGCGCGGCTCAGATCAGTCTCCCCAGGCACTCGCGTGGCCTCCCAGTCACAATGGCCTGATCCTTTCCCAGTGCTGCTTCTCTCTGTGCTGAATTGCTTTCTCTGATGGTTAGAATAGGGGTCTGATTTTATGTTTTTTAAGTGGCTTTAAATCTTAGAATCAAAGCTTTCTCTTAATCCAAGTAAGTACAGAAAGGGGTTTGATTTAAAAAATGCATTTTCAGCCAGTTCGTGCCTGCTCACCAAGGAAGAGGTTGGCTCTACCTTTGACCAGTGGAGCTTGTGTAACTTCAAAGGCAGCGCCAAGGCTGGCTCTTCCAGCGCCCAGCCCCGCATCCCCTGTGTTCACTCAACTGGAGCCATTCCTAAGTCAGCATGTGGAGAATTAGAAAACAAATCCAGGCCCCCGGGAGATGTGCTGCCTCTGGGGCATCGCTGGCAACGTAAGCCCAGAGAGGCATGGCACAGGAGGAGAGGGACTGCCAGGGGAAACAGAAGAGCACGGAAGCCTCTATTCCTTTGATTTGTGTGTGAACCTCTTCGACCACTTAGGGAAGAGCCTTCCAGAACGCAGAACATCAGTGTGCTCAAATATTTTGATCTCTGTACCCTCAGACTTCTTAGAAATTATTGCAGATCCCAACAACCTTTAAGAGTTAAGTCGATCAATGTTTACCATTTTACAATTGTGAATTAATTGACAGAGCTCAAAGAAAACATTTATTTAGAGAAAAAGAATGTGCAATTTGGCTATGCTGAGGCTGGGTGGCCCTAAACAGTGTCCTACAGGGCAAGCACAGGAAAGGTTTTTGTAGGGGATTTCTACAAAAAGTTGTTCATGAAGCTGTTCATTGGCTGGGCAGAAACCCCAGCCTGCAAACCTGTTCTGATCGGGTAGTTAATTAGGGTACTCCCAGCTGAGAGATGCTGAAGGCTGGTGGGTACTGACTCCAGTTGTTACCGAGTCTGTTGGAGCCTCCTGCGGTTTGACCTTTAGCAGGTGTGAGTGCAAGCCTCTCACAACCTCCTGACTCCTCTTTAATGCCTTGGCCTTAATTACTTCATTTTCTTCCACAGAACTTAACATTGGAAAAAAATATACTATACTTAGATATTCACTTAAAACAATAAACCCATCACATGTTAATATAAATGCTGTCTTTTGTTAATATAACCTATATTTTCCAAAGAAAACAACTTAGTGAAAAGGGCAGAATTGTCACATAGTTTTGCAAGGCTTTTTAGGGTCTGGAAGAAGACAACCAGCTGAATTCTCCTGTCTGCTTTTACTTCTAACCTGTTGTGATATCTCATCATGTAGCTTCTAGAAAATTACACTGTACTCTCATGAGGCAATAAATGTGCATGAAAAGGGTAAATGACATTTCAGGGTTATTACAAAAATAGTTTTGATCTTGTGAACCTGCTAGGGTCCTGGAAGCTCTATGAACCCTTGATACACACTCTCAGAACCACAATGTGGTTCAAGGGCAATTTTGTGTGCTCATTTTGGGCCATATTTTGATGTGTATTAATGGTTATAATCTCCTTTGAGTAATTGATATTTTTATTTACCATTAATGGTAAAATGTTACTCTTTAAAATTATTTAGTTTAAAAATGTTATTATATTAATAAAGTTATTTATATGAAATTTTAGAACAGGCAATGGCAGAAAAAAACATAAGGACAGTATTTGTCTCAGGGTAGGGATGGGCATTAACATCAAGGGACTCTCTGGGGTGATAGCAGTGTTCTCTCGATAGCGGTTTGGGTCAAAACTCATCAAATGGTACACTTAAGAAGCTTTGCATTTCATTTTAAGTAATTTTTTTACAACTGTAAAGTATGTTAACTCCAGTCAATGGTGTGCATACTGGCAGTAAGGGAGAAGTCTGCGGATGTCTGCAACTCACTGGTAAGTACGTCAGAAAAAAGTCCATTGATAGGGTAGATATGTGATAAAGCAAATATAAAATGCTAATGATAGACTCTAGGTGGTAGGCATGTAAGTGTTTATGTTAAATTCTTTTACCTTTTTCTTATGAAAAAAAAATTTTTTTTTTCAGACAGAGTCTCACTTTGTCGCCCTCAGTAGAGTGCTATGATGTCACAGCTCACAGCAACCTCCAGCTCAGGGGCTTAGGCAATTCTCTTGCCTCAGCCTAACGAGTAGCTGGGACTACAGGTGCCTGCCACAACGCCTGGCTACTTTTTATTGCAAGTTTGGCCAGGGTGGATTTGAACCCACCACCCTCGGTATGTGGGGCTGGTGCCCTACTCACTGAGCCACCGGCACCGCCCAACCTTTCTCTTATGAAAATTTTAATAATAAAATTTTAGGGAAAGTTAGTAGATGTGAATAAAATGAAATAAAATATTAATGGTGGTACATGACAGGGCAGACACTGATACTTGAGGGATTCGCTAAGGCACCAACAACTGGAACAGCAAGTGGCTGTGTTCTGCTCTTTCCCATATTTCCAGCTCTGGGTAAATGTTCCAACTAATCTGTGGAGAATGAAGTTCATGTTGGGGGCAAGGAATACCTAGCATGAGCCTTTCTCCTATGGGCATAGAAAGGGCCAGAAACAATAGCAACTCTATTTCGAATGTTCACGAGAGGGTTTATTTATTTGTTTTGTTTGCTTGTTTGAGACTGGGTTTTATTATGTTGCCTAGACTGGGCTCAAACAATCATCCCACTCCACCTCCTAAGTCATGGAGACTAGAAGTCCAGCCAGCTGACTTGAATCTTTGTACCAGACTCTGAAGCTGGGTTTTATCAGTCCTGCATAATAGGCGAGGAGACTGAACACCTCACACGTAATGACCACATGGGTGATAAGTGATAAAGGTGGATTTGAACTCAGGACTTTATGGCTCCTACATGTAACGATTTAATGAATTAATGACACCCATGCATTGCTTAATGTTTCTGTTATTACTGAACCACATGTGTGACAGTGGTCCCACAAGATTATAACAGTATATTTTTACCATAGCTTTTCTATGTTTACGTATACAAATAGCATTGTTACAGTGGCTTATCATATTCGGTACAGTAGTGCATTGTACAGATTTGTAGCCTACAAGCAACAGGCCATACCACGTGACCTTGGTGCTTAGTGGGCAGCATCAAGGTGACAATGGTGTGCACCCTATGGCTGGTGGCTACATGTGGCTGATGTGAAGGCCTTTTTGCTTATCTATGATGGTGGATATCGTGAAAATTATACACAGTGCTTTTTTTCTTTTTTGCTCATCAGCTTTTGTTTATGTTTGTACATTTAATGTGTGGCCCAAGGTAATGTTTTCTCTTCCAATGTGGTACAGAGAAGACAAAAGGTTGGACACCCCTGCTCAGATATGTCCTCCCAAGGACAAAATAAACGAATGATGCATTTTTCAGACAGGATCCCCATCATTAAGTGACATGTGACTATAAAATTAAAGGCAGCGTGAGTGGGGCTGATGTCAGTGATGTCAGAGAGCTAGATTCTGACTTCCTGAAGAAGGTCTATGCACACAACCTGAAGAATAACCATCATTTTAATAAAAAAAAGAAATGGATGAGGGAAAGGCTGTGCAGACAGCATGGCCTACGGCAGCATGAGGCCACTGAAGGATGGCACCTAATAGGAACCCCAGTGTCACCTCTTGCCAGCTGTGTGGCCTTTGGAGCACGTCCAAGGTTTGGTTTCCTCACCTGTAAATGCTGGTAATAACAATAAGACTTCAAATGATGGTTATGAGAGTTCACGGAAATGGTGCATGAAAAGTATTTAGTTCAATGCTTTCTAAGGGCTCAATGAATATGAGCTATAATTACTTTGCTCATTGGCAAGAAAGGGCATGTCATGCTATGATTTTTTTTCCTGTTAGATTAATTTTAAGCTCAAATGTATAGGACACTTTAGCCCACAAGGTGAAAGTCCCAGGGGCATTCTAGAGGACACAGCTTTTGTCTTTGTGTTCTGACTCCTGTGGGAACCAGCACCACTCTAGTTCTAAGTCAGTGGAAGCTTTAAAATACAGTAGAACCTCTGTGAGTTGACCACCCCAGGGAATATAACAAACTGGTCAACATACAGAGGTGGTTAACATAGGGAACTTCCTTTGAGTACATGTGGTGCATGTCTAGTCTATGAACATTAGGTCAATTGGAGGTGGTCAACTATGGAAGTTCTACTGTATCCATTGAATTCTACTATGAACTCCTAATTCCCTCTCATCAGCCTACAGTCAAACTCCAGAGGGAAGCACTGACTTTTCAGGCACTCTCTGCACCAGTTTATGGCTCTCATGCTTTTCTTCTAGGGCCCTGAACTCTCCAGTGCTTTTCCACATTTCTGCCCTAACCCTACCCTATTTACCAATCTGTTCTTCCTTGAAACTAGTCACACTTCATATCCAAATAACACCTCTTGCCTTCTGCCTGACTGTCCCCCACCCCTGTCTCTCAATGCAGAGGTGGGACTGGATAGAAAAGGTGGGCTGTTGGAGCTGGCATCTCAGAGCTCCAAGGAACAAGGGCTTGAGATGACAGTGGAACAGCAGAGATACCCAGCTGGCAGGTGAAGGCAAAAGTTAAGTCAGGATATTAAACCAGAATATGCAGGTGGCTACTGAATGGAAGCAGGTGCGTCTGTGATTAATGATGGTAAAAGGATGTTGGGCCAGTCTGGGAGCCGCTGAGTCCGTTCACTCTTCCCAAACCATTGCTGAGCAGGATCACGGTGGGCACCTCACTGGGGAAAACATGAGTCACGGGACACCCCAAATCTGTCCTTATGAAGATTTCATCCTAGCGAATGGTCAGGGGACACAATTCATAAGGAAAAGAAAGTGTTCAAGGTAATCATTAGAGTAATGAGCTAGGAAAAAAAGAAAAGGTGCTTCAGGTCCACTCAGGGAGAATGGGTGCTAGACATGGTTAGAGGAAACGAGACTTGAAGGACGGGCAGGAACCAGCCTCAGTAAAGTGGGAGCAGCAGCTGCAAACGGGAAGGGCAAAGGCAAAGATGCTGAGAAGGAAACAAAACTGGCATTCTCGAGGAAGAGAATGCGGCATGGTACGTACACAAGCCATTTGCTGCTGCCCCACAAGGCCCCTGGTGGGGCCTTCACCAGACCCTCTGCAGGGACGTTACACGCGTTTACCCAGCAGCACTGTTTTATTTTAATAGCCGGGGTAGAAATAAGCGTCTCTCTGCACACTGCCTTGCTTTGGGGTTTGGAAGGCATCACGTTTGTTGTAACAGGACAGCAGTTCAGGACGAGATAGAGCACAGCATTTCAAATTGCAACCACATTTAGTGTATTTAATGAAAACTGCCCTCCACTCTCGACCTTAACCTAGCAATTCTTATCAATGCCAAAAACCTGACTCATTAATTAACACTGCCCTTGGACTGAGCTGCATCCAAAATGATAATTTGTTAGAGAAAAACAAAACAAAACAAAAGGCCTGTCAGGGAAGAAGACTACTTGAAAGGGAGTCTGGGAAGTAATAGCCTCAGTGCATCTGGTCAGCTGAGGATTCTGGGGCCCCAGGTTGGCTCCCAAAGATTCAGAATTTTCAGCTTCTTATGTCTAAAAATCTCTTGTAACAGGACAGCTTCCACATTTCTCATGCAAAGCAGGTGTGGGAGCCTCATAGTACAGCAAAGTGAATTATGATAACATATCAAATTCATAAGGCACTTTGTTATTTAAAAATGGAGATTCTGAAGCTGGGATAAAAGTCATACACCTGACAAGTGGTAAACTCACAATTTGAATCCAGGTCTTTGTGACCTGGTTGTATGTATTATGCATTTAGCACAATGCTGATGCTTATTAAATGCTCAAAAAAAAAAAAAAAAATGGTAGGAGGCATAGTAAAAATCATCATTGATATTCTTAAGTTTTTGGGCAGCAGGTGATAGTAAATGACAATGGTGTGTGACACACCTCTTGGTGGTGGGACACAATTATAAGAGGGACCTAATAAATGCAAGCAGTGTAATCTGGATCTTTGTACCCTCAATGAATCCCCAACAACAAAAAATAAAAAATAAATAAAATGTAAAGATCTTCAAAGCAAAAGGAAGCCAGGAGCAAAAAAAAAAAAAAAAAAGACTACTATTGTACCTGTTACTATAACTGTTACTAATTTAAAATGTAGAGAACATAAATAATATTCTTTTAATCAGTGTAGTGTTTTCCATGAATGAGATGAATTTACAAGAGTTTTCACAGATTTTGTCTCACTTTCCATGCCCCATAAAATACTTGTCTTTTTAAGGTTGTAAGTTGCTTAGTATGAGTTCCCCTAACTTGGGTTCTTTAAATACTTCATCCTTGAAGTTGGCCAATGCCTGATATTTATGTCAATTAAAACGACTGAACTTCAGGAGCCAATATAATTTAGTTGCACTTTCTATGAGATTTAGTTGAAGCAAAATCTCAAAAGTGATTTTTTTTCCTCCTCAAATATCATTAGCAGGTTATTTCCACCTTTCAGGATGCTATAATTGCATTTTTCTTTGGAAATGTCAAATCAGGCTATGAATACAGTATAATTACTGTGCAGGAAGGAAGCTAAACAGGTGAATATTGATATCGGAAAGAGAGTTTGAAGAACTTGGGGAGGGAGGCTTTTCCCACAGAGTCCTATGGGCCTGGAGGGAGTTGACCGAGGACACGAGGCCTGCCAGGGCAGTGAGCACAGAAGACAAGGGACGAGGAGGCCAAGGTCAGCAGCTGCACTGGGGCTGTGTGTGGGTTGCGGGAGAGGCAGCCATGTTTCTGCAGTTCCACAGGGCTGCCCCGGTAAAGCGAGTGATGTTTCAGGCTGCATAAAAATCAGGAAATGGGGTCAAAGAATTGAAAGAGACAGGACTTCTTTTGTCAGGGCTGTGGTTTACACACATGCATTTCCAAATAAATTCTCACTGTTGAAAACTACAAGGATTGCTGGGTCAGCTTTTCCTAATTGGTGGCATTAGGTGTGAAATAGAAAGTCACTAAGATCCTGACCACAGTGACTGCCTCAAACCACGGATTTTTTTTTTATCCATTAATTTTTATCTGTGTGGTTTCATATTTTTATTTTTTAAATTTTGTATTGCTATATGGTAGATGTACATAATTTTCAAGGTGCATGTTATAATCTGATACATGAATATAATGTGTGTATGACGTACATAATTTGATATGCATGTTATAATTTGATACTTTCATATAACGTGCAAAGAACGAATCAAGGTAGTTAGGATATTTATCCCCTTAAATATTTATCTTTATGTTAGGGGCATGTGAATTATTCTCTTCTAGCTATTTTGAAATGTACAATATATTAACTAGAGTCTCCCTACTGATCTATTGAACAGTTATTTCTTCTAAGTGTTTATTTATCTTTAACTCATTCTGGTGAACAAAATCTCAAAAAAACATTGAGATACAATTTACATGTCCTACAATTCACCTATTTAAAGTGTATCACTCAGTGATTTTTAATATAGTCACACATTTGTGCAAACATCACCACTATCTAATTCTACATTTTATCACACCAAAAAGAAAACATGTATCCATGTAATTAATCCTTATATTTTCTCCAACATTCTCACCTCAGACCCAGGCAATCCTTAATTTATTTTCTATTTCTATGGATTTGCCTATGCTGCACATTTCGTATAAGTGGATTGCACAACACGTGGCTTTTGTGTTTGGCTTCTTCCACTTACCACAATATTTTCAGGGCTCATCTATATTGTAGTATCACTACACTTTTTAGTCATTGCATTGTACGGATGTGCAATTGTGCATTTATCAGTGGATGGACATCTGAATTGTTTCCCCTTTTTGGCCTTGTGATAAATGCTGTGTGTATCTGTGTACAATTTTTTTGTGTGGAAATACGTTTTCACTAATCTTTGGGTGTACAACCTAGGAGTGGAATTGCTGAATCATAGAGTAAATCTAGCTTTACCCTTCTGAGAAACTGCTGTACCATTTTCCATGATAGCTGCACCATTTACGTTCTTACCAGCAGGATATGGTGGTTCCAATTTGTCCACATCCTTGCCAACACTTATTATCTATGTTTTAGATTACAGTCATTTAAGTGGCTGCGAAGTGGTATCCCGTTGTAGTTTTCCCACTGATTGCATTTGATTCACATTTTTCCAGATGGCTGAGAATGTTGAGCATCTTTTCATGTGCTCATAGACCTGTCGTATATTTTCTTGGGATAGTGTCTGTTCAAATCTTTTCCCCATTTTTAAAAAAATTGGATAGTATTCCTTTTCACCATTGAGATGGAAGAGTTCTTTACATATTCCAGATAGTTTCTTTATCAGATATATGATTCCCAAATACTTTCTCCCATTTTGTGGATTGTCTTTTCATTTTTCAATGGTGTCTTCTGAAGCACAAACACTTTTAATTTTGATGAAGCCAATTTGTTTATTTTTCTTTTGTCATTTATACTTTGGGGCTCATTTTTAAGAAAACATTGCCTAGCCCAAGGTCATAAGTGTTGATACCTATATTTTTCTTCTAAGATTTTTTCTGGTTTTAGCTATTATAGGTGGCTCTTTATAATATTTTGAGTTATTTCTTTGTTCTGTGGAGATCCAATTTCATTCTTTCACATGTGAATATCCAGTTACTCCAGCACCGTTTGTTGAAAAGGCTATTATTTCCCCCATTGAGTGGTTGTGGTACCCTTGAAAAATCAATTGACTATAGATGTTTAGGTTTACTTCTAAAATTGCCATTCTATTCCATTTATTCATATGTGTGTCCTTGTGCCAGTACCATACTGTTTTGATTACTATAGCTTTGTAGAAACTTTTGAAATAAAGAAGTGTCAGTACTTTTAATTTATTTTCTTTTTCAAGAATGTTTTGACTACCTCACATTTCCATATGAATTTTAACTTCTTTAAGAAACCTGGTGAGATTTTGATAGGGATGAGTTGAATTTGTAGATCAACTTGGAGGATAGTGTTATCTTAACGATATTACTTTCCAGTTCATGAACATGAAGTGTCCTTCCATTTATTTGAGTAAATAATTTCTTTTAACAATGTTTTATAGCTTTCCAAGTATAAGTTTTACTCATATTTTGTTAAATTGCATAAGTTTTCTTTTTGCTGCTAATGTAAATGGTATTCTTCTCTTGATATCATTTTCAGTTTGTTTATTACTACTAGATAGAAATATACTTGATTTTTGCATGTTGATCTTATAGCCTGCAGCCTTGCTGAACTCATTTATCTCATTTATTAGTTTCAACATTTTTTAGTGGATCCCTTAAGATATTTTATATGTAAGATTATGTCATCTTCAAATAGAGAGCGTTTTATTTCTTCCTTTCCAATCTGGATGCCTTTAATTTTCTTGCCCAATTGCCTTGGCTAGAAACTATAGTACAATGTTGAATAGAAATGGTAAGAGCAGATATTCTAGTCTTGGTCTTAGGGAGAAAGTCTCCCTTATTGTGATACCACTTTCTAATCTAATACCATTAAATACAATGTTAGCTGTGGGGGTTTTGGAGATACCCTTTATCAGTTTGAGAAAGCCATTTTCTATTCCAAACTTGTGGAAAGATTTTATTATAAAGGGGTTTTGAATCTTGACAAAGGTTTTTCCTTGCTTCTATTGATATCATTGTGTAATATTTGCCCTTTATTCTATTAATATGGTTTATTACATTAATCGTTTTTTGATGCATTTTTTTCTTCATTGATGAGACATGAGATACATGGAGGGGAGGACTCAATGATAGCATCTCAATAGCCTTTTTTCTAGAATGGTTTTGAAAAAATTGGCTAGTATTGCTATCATCTCTTAGCAAATTATTTTGTGGGACATATTGTTACATCCATTTAAAGTTTAAGAAAGCATTGATTTACGAGGAAAATATGCATACACTATACCCAGCAGGTTAGTTTCTTGGAGGACTAGTTCTATTAGGTCATCTGAGGTAAGTGAAGTTTGAGTTTAATTTATTTAAACAATGCACTAGCTCCCCTACCAGGCTCTCCCTTTTATCTTTACAGTAAAAGTCGCCAGAATCAAAATAGAGTCCCTTGTGTTAAAACTCTGACAAATGGAGCCAGGGAAGGCCATGAAGGGAGAGTTCTCAGTTCTCATGCCCTTATATCTGATAACAACAACTATCACAGAAAGATTGCAAAAAGCATGACCTTGAACAAGGGCTACCATAACTTTACACAGAAAATACTTATGCAAGGACATCTCTTCTTTCTCAGGCCTTGGTCAGGAGCATGTAGTCAGTCCACTGGCCTGTGGGCATGTCCACTGTTCAGTGGCTCTAGAGTCTCTTCCATGCAGAGGAAGGCACAAAACAGATTGAACAGCTCAAGGCAGGTTCAGCTGACTGTACTGCTACACATTTTCCACAGCTGGAAGTGCAGGCAGTGGGGTTTGATTTCCCTGCTCTACAGGACCAGAGTCACAGCTGATGTGGGGCCTAGGTATGCAGTTGGCATTGTGGCATTCAGCCACCTGTGTGGGCCTAGTGGAATGAAGACAGAACCTCTGGGTCTGAGAGGTGACATGGCTACTGGGCCCCAGTGCAGGGCACACAGAAGTGGCTCTGGTCTGAAGATGGTTGTGCTGGGCTGCAACCACTTGGCTCACAGGTATTGGGGGTGGGGTGTGCATACTTCGTGCCTCTGATCCAGAAGAATGCAGCTGCATGAATTTCTGGCAGCTCCTTACAGTGGGCACAGGCTTTTGAAAACTATGGGATCTTCCTGTAGTAATGACTGCAGGTGTTTGCAACGGCAGTGGGGGTTGGTGAGATTGTTCTGTTTAACTTTTCCTTGAAAGGGGAAGTCACTCCTGACTTTTGGGCAAACTGAGAGGAGAGATGAGGTGGCAGAGGCAGGGTGACTCCATGCTGCCGTCCTGGGCTCTTGGTCACCACGGGTATCTCTCTGCTCCCCACATGGTACTCCAGCATGCTCTATTCATCTGAGCTGTGTGTACTGCAGAGTGCCTTGGTCTTCCCTTGCTGGGGGTTGAGCACCAGGTGCTTCTAGTCCGCATTCTTGCTGGCCTTGATGTCTTCATGCCTGCTTACATATTTTCTTTGGTTGTGTGCCTCATTTAAATTTGTGAGCACTATTATTTTGGTTTCATATTGGTTTGGTTATGTGCATCTGTAAATAATTTGGCTCCCCCCCTTTATTTGAATCTATTAATACACATAAATATTGTGTTATGGGAAAACATGTTTTTAAAACTTATAAAATAGTTCTCATCTATAAAATATTCATATGTGACAATTCAAAATTACTTAATTCTGGTGGTGCCCATAGCTCAGTGGGTGGGTTTGAACCCAGGTCGGGTCTGCTAAACAATAAAGGCAAACTGCAACAAAAAAATAGCCAGGTGTTGTGGCGGGCGCCTGTAGTCCCAGATACATGAGAGGCTGAGGCAAGAGAATCACTTAATCCCAAGAGTTGGAGGTTGCTGTGAGCTGTGACGTCACAGCACTCTACCAAGGGTGACAAACTGAGATTCTGTCTCAAAAAAAAAAAAAAAAGAATTCAATTGAATGCATGTAATTCTATACAAATTATAATGTATACAAATGCGTTCTTTATTGAAAAAAGTGAATAATTTTATCTAAATTCAGAGGTTATTTAAGATTGTTCTAAATGTAAATTTAGGAAGGAAATATAAGCATGATAGAAAGGACTAGATAAGTAGGAGGAGGCGATGTAAAGCAAGCTATAAATATGAAGATGTATTTCTGGTGAGAATTGCTGTCTGTGATTTGCAGGTCACATTCCATAGCCTTCTGCTCTTCCTTTTTCCTTGAGAAAGTGCATCTTTTTGTTTTTTTATTTTATTTTATTTTATTTATTTATTTTTTTCATCTTTTTGATTAGCTGAGATGTGAACACTCTCGAGTTTTTTGTCAGCTCTTGAAACCCTTTAGTCTGCTTATAACTCGGCTGTTATGGGCTGATGCTGAAAGATTAGTCCTGAAGGCCTAGAAGAACAACAGTTTCCTCCAGGTTAACTTGATTCTATACTCTTGGCTTGTCTTCATGCGTCTGAATTGCTCTGTTAACAAGAAAATTTCTCTTGCTTTTACAAAGAGAATTATATTCCCATGCCCGAAGTACTAGTTTTCTTGCAGTATTGATGTATTCTCTACAATATGATGTATTCTCACAATCGCGGGCAAACACTCTATGGTTTGATTGAATTCAAGTACCATTTTATCAGGTTGGACTTCTTAAAGGGCTTCCCATGCGTAAGGAGAAACAATCGCAGGATGAGAGATGTTTCTTTACCTTTTTGATAACTTTTCTACCAACTAAAGATTTTATGTTTTAGAAAAATGATTTTCTGTGTTTCATGCTGTCTTTATTAGGTTCTTTGATTACTTAGCAAAAATGAGCTTTGAAAGAAGTATGAGGTTTTTTGTGCTTATTTTTGTAATCCATGTAACGTTCTGTATTTCTTTTGTAGACTCCATCACTGGTTAAATAAATGACTATCTCTTCAGTGACTTATGATCCTGTTTTGATCAAATGTTTTACCACTTTTGACATCTTTGGAAGGCTTCCTCAGGGTCAAATTCTAAATTTAGGTTTTTTTTTTTTTTATTTTATCTCAGACTAACTTTGGGGTGTTTGAGAGGGCCCTGGAAGTGCTCAAAATTTATAAAGGGAAGATATTAAACTAATATAGGCTCATTTAAAATTTTGGATTATATGAAAAACATTATCAAATTATAAATTTTGGTAATTACTCTTTTGGTTCAATTTATGGGTATGTTATAGGTATAAAATTTCCAAAATTGTAAAAATTCTAAAAAATCTAATATCTCATTAGTCATAATTATAGTTATTATGTGGCATGCCAAAAAAAAACCAAAAAACAAAAAACGACTTTCTTGTCAAGTTCTGGTGACAGTAAACTTTCAACAGATTTTTAACTATGGTTATTCTAAGCTTTTGTCATCCATAGTTACTGTTTTAATTTTTTTCTAAAAACATCTATCATCAGATTCATAGAAAATACTCTAACAAAAATTCTTTAATGTGGGTTTCTAACAAGTTTAAGATCAATAGGCTAAATAATTTTTTTAATTTTTTATTATTTTTTTAATTTTTATTTTTACATGTACACGTGTTAATTAGGTTTCCATTTTTTTTTTTGCCTTTGCAAAATTAAAAAGACTTAAAATTTAATAACAACAATGTTTAAGATAAAGATTAGAAACAAAAACCTTATAAAGAATGAAGGAACATAAATACATTCAGAAAAGGAATAAGACAATTCCTTCATCAAAATATTGAGCAACAACAACAATAATAACAATGCAAAGAAAGTAACATTCACATTGTCAAATAAGAGTTATGTCTATTATAGAATGCTTTGATTCTGAGAGTCAGTATCGAGTCATCAGTTAACTTATTATTTTTTCTTAAGTATCAAAAAATAGACAACTAATATTTATAAATAAAAGTAAAAAATAATTTCAAAAAACAGATCATGCTAAATCTTATAGACAATAGAAAAAGAAGAAATACATCAAAATTATTCTACTTGATATAGGTACACTTGATATTAAAGTTGGAGAAAATACATTATTATAAAGGAGAAAATACAAACATATGTCACTTATAAATGAGGATACACTATCCTAAACAACATATTAACATGTTAAGAATTGATATTTAAGTAATATACTTTGGTCAAAATTAAAACCAATTTATGTGAAAATTAGTCACTATTTTCTTTTTTTCTTGTTCCTTTTTTTTATTTTCCTCTCCCTCAGCCCTTTTCTCCTTCTCTGTCTGCTCTCCCCTTCCACCATACCCCACCATATCATTAATTATCATTAATTGTATTCAAATCAAAATTGAGTACATAGGATTCATACTTCTCCATTCCTGTGATGCTTCACTAAGAAGAATGTATTCCACCTCCATCCAGGTTAGTACAAATGCTGAAAAATCTCCACTTTTTATGGCTGAATAATATTCCATTGTATACATGTACCACAGCTTACTGATCCATTCCTGAGTTGAAGGACATTTAGGTTGTTTCCACATTTTGGTGATTGTAAATTGGGCTGTGATAAACAGCCTAGTACAAGTGTCTTTATAATATAAGTATTTTTTTTCCTTCTGGAAAAAAAATCCCAGTAATGGGATTGCAGGATCAAAGGGGAGGTCTAGGTATAGTTCTTTGAGGTTTCTCCATACTTTCTTCCAAAAAGGTTGTATTAGTTTGTAGTCCCACCAGAAGTGTAAAAGTGTTCCTTTTACTCCACAATTTTTTAAAATATTCTAATTAAAAAACTGATAAATTCATGCAACTGCTAAACAAGACCAAGAAAAGCAAATGTTAATTATATAAAATTAAATAACTGATAAGGATAGTGTTTATATGACTTATTTCTATACTACTTAAATGTTTTCTTTCCTAGATTCAAGGAAATTCTCTCTCTTAAGCTGTCTATAGTTTACAACAATTTGGTAAAGTATACTTTGTGAGCAAAGATGAAAAACTTACATTTTCTCCCTATTTGATCCTTGCAAAATTTAGAACCTATTTGCGATTGTTATTTTTTATGAAAATAAGAAAATAAGAATACAATGGAAAATATTGGTCATATTACCAAGACTTTGAAGTGTCCCATTTTAAGTTTTTTATAGGTACATACAGGCAGAATCTGAAGTCTGCCTTGATTTGGTTTCCTAGCATCAAAAGGGTTTAACATCTGAGAGTCCTATTTAATCAATTAGGACCCTAGCTACATTTATGTTAATAAGCAGACTGGAATTGGTTAAGACTTAAAGTTCTTTTGCAAACAATTTTGTCTTACTCTGATTATCTTTGGTAAAAATGTTTCCTCTCCAATACCAAAAAAAAAAACAAAAAACCCAAACTACAATGCACTTCTTACTAAATTATTTTGAAGTTTTTAAGATTTACCTGTACATTGGACTAGCTTCTGAGTTCTTCCTGTTTCCTCCAATCTAACTTTCTGCCATGGACCACTAAGAATTGGGAATTACTCTGTTCTTGAAGCCCTAAAAGATAAAACTAATTTTAAGGAAAAAATCTTGTGTCTGATGTATACACCACATTGAGAATTCACCAGTCCACCTGATCCTATAGCTACAGACATTTACACTAAAAACCAGGATGAGAAATTAATGGCTTCCCATTATAGATGAATTTTCCCAAGACATCAGAACAAGACTCTATAATGAAGCATATCCCTTTTAATGCCTACATTTTTCATGTGGCAGGATAATGGTGTAACTGAAATTTCACAACCAATAGCTTCTTCTGGTAACTGAACAGAACCTGACCTAAAAGCCTACCCTTTAGTTTGCTTGGTGGGTAACTTTGGCAATATCCCTAATGCAACAGTTGCTCACTCTGCTTTAATTAAGTCCAGTCACGGGATATTAAATGGTAAAATTGCTGTATATTATCTGTTGGTTAAATAAGAAAATCTTCTAGAGCTAATAATATATGTTGTATGTGGATAAATTCCTCTGAGGAAGTTGAAACCCATATACACCAAATAAGAGAACAGGTAACAAGGTTACAACAGTTTTCACATAATTCCCCATAGACATTTAATTTATTTAGTCGGTTGCCTATAAGCCTAGGTTCATGACTCAAAGCTATTATGCAAACTGAAATTATTATATTGCTCTTTTACTTTATATTTTCCTTTTTTAACTTTTTTTATTTCAAAGTATTACAGAGGTAGAAGTGCTTTTGGCTACACGTATCGCTTCTGTAAGTGCACCTGTCACCCAGGTCATGTCTATTGTCCCTGTGATGCGGGTGTTTGCCCATCCCTCCTCCCGCTCCCCCCTGCTTGATTCCCCATTGAGTTTTATTTCCCTCTATACACACGTGTGCTCATCAGTTAGTTTCGATTTAATAGTGAGTACACGTGGTGGGCATTTTTTCATTTTTGCAGTACTTCAATTAGGAGAATGGTCTCTAATTCCATACAGATTATTGCAAAAGGCATTAAGTCATCCTTTTTCATGGCCGAGTAGTAAGTATTCCATGGTATACATATCACATCGTGTTAATCTACTCATGAATTGATGGACGCTTGGGGTGACTCTGCACCTTTGCAATTCCAAATTGTGCTGCAGTACACTTTTGCATGCAGGTGTCTTTTTGATGACATGACTTCTTTTCCTTTGAAATCCCAGTAGTGGGATTGCTAGATTGAGTGGTAGGTCTACTTTTAGTTCTTTGAGGAATCTTTACACTGTTTTCCATAGATGTGGCATGAATTTTCAGTGCCACCAAATGTGTAAGTGTTCTTTTCTCTCTGCATCCATGCTAGCATCTATTGTTTTTGGATTTTTTTATTAAAAGTCATTCTAACTTGGGTAAAGTGGCATCTCATTGTGGTTTTAATTTGCATTTTCCCGATGATTAGTGATGTTGAACATTTCTTCATATCTTTATTGGTCATTTGTGTATGTTCTTTTGAAAAGCTTCTGTTCATATCATTTGTCTACTTTTTAATGGGTTTGATTTTTTTAAATGTTGAACCTGTTACTTGTTACATTTTTGCAGAAATACAGCCCCTAACAGAATAGTTCTGGTCCAGCCAATATCTATGACCTATGAAATAGATAAAATTGAACCTTAACAATGGGCCCCGAGCAGCCATAGCCTGAGAGCCATGCCCTCCAAACTTCCATTTTTTGGCTTTAATGTGGCTAAAAGGGTTTAATGTGACTGCTATTTGCCAGTCACTCACTGGTATCTAGACCAGAAAACTGGGACAGATCTATCTCAGCACTGAGGGAAAATTAAAACTTAACTAAGGAATGACTGATCAGCAATACTTTCAGAGAAAGATCTTGATCAAAAGGGAAAAACATGAAAGTTGCCAGAATCAAAATGGAGTCATTTGTGTTAAAACCCTGATAAAAGTGGAGCCAGGGAAGGTGGAAAGTGGGGGGAGGGGGGAATGAGGGTGGTCCTCGTGCATGTACCGCAATAATGAGAACTGTCCCAAAAGACTGCAAAACCACCGCTGTACACAGAAAATACAAGTGCTTATTTAAGAATGTCCAGCTATTGTGCAACCTTGGATTAACACCACCCCTGTTATTGATCCTGGTGGCCAAGGGTAATTGAATCAACATAATTTATGTACTTCTCCTCATTTCATCTTTAAAAACTTCCTCTTGTTCAAACTTCCTGGAATATGCAACTAGACTACTATGGCATGCGTGTTCCCATTGCAAGGCTACTCCCAGAGAAATATCTCTTTCTTTGAGAGAGTCTCTTTTTCTCGTTGTTTGATATTACCAAGGTTAAAAAAAATAATAAAGGTGGTGTTCACATGGATCTGGGCACATCACTGCAGTTCATTCCTCCTGTTGATTACTGAAGTTACTACGAAGGCCTCGTTAAAGCTTTCTTAGTACACGTATATCCATTTTGTTTGTTTGGTCATTTAATCACCTTTACTCACGAGATGTTTAATTCTCCCTATTTGGAGATGTAGTCATTCTTTCCACGTCTAATAGCAGTTTCTAGTTCCTGCTATTAAGGCACTTATCACACAGGCATTATAATTACTGTCCCTCTACACAATAGGCTATGATGCTTCCAAAAATAAAAACTATCTGATTCTTCTTTACATCCCTGGATTTTATCACAGCTTGGTGCAGTCTGACAAAGAGTCTAATAAAGGAGAATGAATGAATGAATACAGAATAAATGGACGCATGAATGAGTGAATTAAAGAACTCAAAGCAATAGGTGTAATCCTATGTGACATGCAAAGACATTCTCCATAGACTGCAAGGAATGTGACTCCAACATGGGATTGTGACTCCTGGGGCAATGATCAAGACGGGAGTTAGCCTACCTAGCCATCACCTCTCCTCCGGTTAATATATAGAATTACAACTTCCTTTTTTTTGCAGTTTTTGACCAGGGCAGGGTTTGAACCTGCCACCTCTGGTATATGGGGCCGGCGCCCTACTCCTTTCAGCCACAGGTGCTGCCCCACAACTTTGTTTTTAGGTGGCGAGTGGCAATTCCTTGATTTCCAGGCAGGCTGGCACCTCCCCCGGAATGAGTTATGATAGGTCACACCCAGTCATGACAGCCCCATTCCTCTTTCCTGGTGATTGGTCCTGAAAGAAACCTGTGATCCAGTGCGAACCAACAAGACAGGAGGAATGCTTTGTGTTTATTCTTCCCATAAAACATGAGATATGTGACGGTAAAGCCTTTTGCCTCAGGCCTTTTCCTATTGCCTGGAAGTTCTACCATGTGCCAGGTAGAGACTACAGAGGTAAAAAGAGTCAAGGGCTCAGCTCTCATTGGGATTGTGTTCTATTAGAGAAGACAGACAGCAGGTGAAGGGGAATAAATCAGGGTCATTTCACAGACTGAGATGGGGCGGAGGAAAGGTGTCTTTCTAAGTGGAGACAAGAAAATGTCTGTAGGAAGAATGCTCCAATAAGGGAAGAGATCATTCTGGAAACAAAAACTGCCAGTATAGATGGAGAGTGGGGCATGAAGCTAAGAATGAGCTGGAATAGATGATATAAGGAGTTGCAGGACCTTCCGAGGAGTTTGTATTTTATTCTCAAATGTGATGTGAGCCACTGGAGGGTTTTAAGATGGGGCTTTATTGCTAGAAAAATATTAATGTGAAATAAGCTTTTGATGAATTACCAAGAATTTTAAAAGCCTTGAGCTAAAAAAGAATAATCTAAGTAGGAAAGACCCTAATTTACTAGCAATCCTTATCCTAGGACTTGCTTATTTATTTATTTATTCAATGGCATTTGATATTAATCTTATTTGATAATTTGGGTATTTACAAATGTTTTATGTGTCACTGATAATATTTGGTTATAGTTACTGTCAGACTTCTATAAGGAATAATGGGTTTTACAGATATCCTGTCAAAGTGTTGGCAGATTTTGGCAACTGACCACAGGTGGAGAATGAATTAGAAAGTGAATGTCAGGAACACACCCTGCTTTCAGGTCAGGTTTTGCTGCTTTTACATTTTTCTCACGGTTTATGTTCCCCAAGACAGCAACCTTTCTAAGTCAAATTTCTATGGTCCCCTTAGAGCCCACCATCAGGCCTCATAAGAAGAAAATGCCCAT
Organism: Loris lydekkerianus; assembly: GCA_963574355.1. Lineage (NCBI taxonomy): Eukaryota > Metazoa > Chordata > Mammalia > Primates > Lorisidae > Loris > Loris lydekkerianus. The sequence continues at coordinate 36,855 of CAUYPK010112293.1, forward strand.
AAATTAACTTGGTTAGCTAATTAATTAGGATCCTGAGCATGTCTTTATGGGGCCAAGTTTACAAGCCCCCAGGAGAGCTCTGAGAAGTTGTGTTTGTGTCCGTCAGCGTTGTGAGGACAGTGTGGTCCAGCTGGTGTCACATCTTCCCTCCCTGTCCTGAGCCTGGAGGAGTGAGGCCTGTGTGAAGATGGCTTATCAACCCCAGGCAGCAGTGCGGGGAGGACGATTCTGAGAAGAATGAACATTCGATGTCCACCTTCCCTTTGTTCTGAGCTCTCCATCTGCATGTGGGACTTCCCCCTTTCCACCTCCCTTCGATGTTCCACGGGCGCTTCAAACTCAGTGTCTTTTCCTCACACTGTCCCCACACTGGATCTTCACGTGTGGCCCTGGCATGGATCCAGTTAGTTGTTCAAACCAGACATCTAGGAATTATCCTCAACTCCTTCCCTCTCATCCCTTGTACTCTCTGAGCCAGGTGCATTATTTTGCTTAGTTTCTGCTGCCAACAGCTCATTGAAGCCAACATCATCCTATCAAGTAGTTATTCACCTGCCAGCCTAGCATCCTCTTTTTTGCTGATCTCTAGTCCATTCTCTGCACCTGCACTTTCCAATATGGCATCCACTGGCCACGTGTGTCTAAATTTATAATTAAGAATAAAGACATTTAGGCAGCACCCGTAGCTCAGTGGGTAGGGCGCTGGCCACATACACCAAGGCTGGTGGGTTCGAACCCAACCCAGGCCAGCTAAAACAATGACAACTGCAACAACAAAAACATAGCTGGGCATTGTGGCAGGATCCTAGTCCCAGCTACTTGGGAGACTGAGGGAAGAGAATCACTTCAGTCCAAGAGTTTGAGGTTGCTGTGAGCTATGACACCACAGCACTCTACCCAGAATGACATAGTGAGACTCTGTTTCAAAAAAAGAATAAAGACATTCAAAGTTTAGTTTGTCAGTTGACTAGCTGTATTTCCAGTGGTCAGTTACTCTCCCGTGTGGTAGGGGCTACCATATTGAGGCCCCTCTTGAAACACTCAACTGGAGAGGTAGCTGGGAAGTCTCAAATTCAGGTAGAGTGCTCAGAAAAGATGTAACTAGAAATCAAAAGACTGTTTAGCTGAGCATACAAATCACTCTTAACATTCTTTTTTCCATCTTTCCCATCTCATCAGCTTCTTTCATTTCTACAGCATACCACCTTCTTCTGACCTTATCTTGCTTAGGACAAGTTGGCTTATAATGACAGAGCTTTGGGGATTAGGATTTCAATATATGAATTTGGGGCAGGGGCAACACAAACATTCAGATCATAGCTCAGCTCTAGGACATTACAAACACTCCACTTAATTTGCTTCAGCCTTTCATGTTTTTCCCCAGGTGACAAACAGTCCAGTCTGAGCATTTAAAGTCCCACATCCTAGAAAACCGCTAGGTAGCAGGCCAATTGGGATAGTGTGTCTGCGTATTTTCAACCTGGATACCCACTGCTTATCCTTCAGGTCTCAGAATATATGTCCACCAGGGCCCTGCTACTCAAAATGTGATTCCTGGACCACCTCCCCAGACCTGTTTAACCACAGAGTTTAATATAATCCCCAGGCGATTCACGTGGAATATAAAGTGTGAAAGGCTTCAGAAAACCTATTGTGCCCTTTCAGCCCAGATCAACCATAACTGTCTTCTGCATTAGACTACAAGTTCAGAAGGACAGGGGCACATCTGTGTTATTGCTTAATATGTTCTGAGCCCTGAGTGTAGTACCTAACAAAGTGAAGAGGTTTAATGAATATTTGTGGATGAATGAATGAATGAAAAAAACTAGGTGATAAGAGGTACAAAGAGAGACTGTGGCAGATGTGGTTGATATCCTACGTCTAGCCTAAAGACATCTGAGTTAACCTGAAGTTGTACTTCTCAGGAGAGTCTCAGCTTCTCACCTAAGGTCCCAGCATTTCTTTTCTGCCCAAGGGCTTGCTAATTATGATGGTCCTCAAATTTCAATGGGGTCAGAATTCCCTGGAAGGCTTGTGAAAACAGAGTGCTGGCAAGTTTAATGATGGGGAGAAGAGAAGAGCTGGAGGGAGGGTGATTGGCAGGATCTCACCTAACGGAGAGTGTTTGGCACTCTCCCTGGGCGAAGGGCTCAACTACAACTAGAACTTTACCTTAGAAATAGAAATAATGTGACCTAAACATTTGTGCCCTCATGTCTGAAATAAAAAAAGGAAAAAACAGTATATTATCTTTGTAGATAGATATCCCAGATAAATTACATATTATCTTTCATAATGCTTCCTCCTTTTCACTCTCCTTACACTCTGTACCTTTATTATGACCACAGTGGCCCCGTATGTTGAAGTCCTACCACATGCCAGACACTTAACTTCTCGCACACCTCCTATGACACAGGGATCACAAGTGTCAAAGAGGTGATGCAGTTTACCCAATGTCACACAGCAGAGGTCTAATTTGATTTCAGATTTGCCTAAATGTGCATGTAGATGTGTATGTAAGTATGCTTTGTGTGTACATAGAAACATACATTGTCTCCCCTTACATAGTGCATCTCCTCCTCTCTCCTGCCCCACGCTCACCGCTCACTCTGACCTCCACTCTGCCTCCACACAGCAGTGACGTCAGGACTCTGTGTAACATCACTGGTTGCTAGACGCCAGTCCGGGCGGCCCTAGCAACCAGTTTACGGTAAATTAATTTTCATTCCGAGACAGAGCCTGGGGGGGCCTTATTTTCGGGAGACTAACTTTGAGAAGAAACCATCTAGGGCATTGACCCACAGGAACTGTATTAAAGGGCTGCGGCATTGGGAAGGTTGAGAAGCACTGATCTAGGGCAATGGTTCTCTGCCTTGGTTGCACATTAGAACTCCCTGCGAAGTTTAGAAATAGTAACACCTCAATCTCATGTGCAAGAGATGCTGACTTAATGGGGGCAGAATTTTTTAAAATTTCACAGGTAATTCTAATGTTTGTTTATTAGGTTATGTCAGTAGTTCTGATTTGTCAGGATGAACCACATTGCCCCAGAAAAGGGCCCTGACCTCACAATGTCTGACTCAGTAAGTCTGGGGTAGAGACTGGGAATTTGCCTTTCTTTTTTTTTGTAGAGACAGAGTCTCACTGTACCACCCTCGGGTAGAGTGCCATGACATCACATGGCTCAGAGCAACCTCTAACTCTTGGGCTTACGCGATTCTCTTGCCTCAGCCTCCTGAGTAGCTGGGACTACAGGCGCCCGCCACAACGCCTGGCAGAACAATGCAAATCAAAACGATCCTGAGATATCACCTAACCCCAGTAAGATTAGCCCACATCACAAAGTCCCAAAGTTGCACATGCTGGCATGGATGTGGAGAAAGGGGAACACTTTTATACTGTTGGTGGGACTGCAAACTAATACAGCCTCTTTGGAAAGAAGTATGGAGAATCCTCAAAGAACTCAAATTAGACCCCACAATCCCACTACTAGACATCTACCCAGAAGAAAAAACTAATAATTTTATCATGAGGACATTTGCACTAGATTGTTTATCGCAGCTCAATTCACAATTGCCAAGATGTAACAACCTAAATGCCCACCAATTCAGGAATGGATTAGTAAATTGTGGTATATGCATACCATAGAATACTATTCAGCCATTGAAAAGATGGTGACTTGACATTTTTTCTATTATTCTGGATGGAATTGAAACATATTCTTCTTAGTAAATTATCACAATAAAGGAAAAGCAATTATCAAATGTACCTAATACTGATATGAAGCAAGTAGACAATCTAATACATGCCCACATAGTACAAAAAGTCATTTCAATTCAAGTTGGAGGGAAGGGTGATGAAGGGGGGGAGTGCTCCTACTAAAGGGGCATGGTATGGGGGTATTTGGCACACCTTTTGAGTGCGGGACATAACCACAGGAGGGACTCAGCCTAACAAAATCAATTTTTTTGACCTGGTTGTTTGTACCCTCACATTAACCTGAAATAAAAAATTCCCATGTGACCCTGCTGCTGCTAATGGTTTGAGGGTTGCAGTTTGAGAATCACTGTTTTAATGAACTAGCTCAGTTGCTCAAAAGTATAATCTGGAAATTTGGGGCAGCGAATGCTCTCTTGGAGCCCTCAACCAATGGGGAATTGGAGTTTTGGATAAATATTTCTGCTTCTGGATGTCCCATGGGATGATTCTGAAGTATGTCCCACACGGTTCCCCAGAGAGTCCCCTGTGGTGCTGAGCCCCTGCCCCTCATGGGCATTCCCTGTATTTGGTCCCTTTTTTTCCTTCCCTCATTTGGGTTTCATGGCTTCTCCTCATGTATAAACCTGTCTGTGCCCAAGTCCTTATCTCAGCCTCTGCCTGGAGGGGACCCAAGTGTGTCAAAGTCTTATATCTAAACCTTCTGGGTCTCTTGACTGGGATCACTGATTTTTCTCTCATTTATTCTCACCCCACCTTGGAGGCTGTCAGATAAAAACACACTCAACTGAGACAACAGGAAGTGATTGTAATGTGTGCTTATAACACTTCTTACGCCCCTTTTATGGAATTCATCAAAATTATCTTTTTAACTAGTTTTGTAATTATGTATTTGGTATTTCATCACTTCTCAGCCATTTGGCTAAGAGCTAGGGTTTTATATGTATCTTTCTTACTAGACTTTTGGGGGGGGGTCTTCCTTGTTCATTATAGTCTCTTTTGTACCTACCCTGTTTCCCCGAAAATAAGACAGAGTCTTATATTAATTTTTGCTCCCAAAGATGCACTAGGTCTTATTTCCAGGGGATGTCTTATTTTTCCATGAAGAAGAATATGGTACACATTTATTGTTAAATGAAAATAAAGGAAATTTATTACCTGTATATGGTACCTCCACCCCTGTGCCACTGAACACCTTCACCAGAAATCCCCCCTACCCCTTTATCAGACATTTACCCCTGGGTCCTGCCTGGGGACTGTCACTGGGCTGGCTGGGGCCTGAACCTGGGCTGGAACAGGGTCTGCCACTGACTGAGAACCTTCAGTCATCGTGAGGGCGGCCGCGAGCATCAGGCAGTGTCACCAGAGACAGACCAGCACTCACCACCTTCGCCTCGTCCGGTCCGCTCTGATCCTCCTGTTCTTCTACATGCATCTGCGAAAGTCTCCTCCTCTCTCCTGCCCCATGCTCACGGCTCACTCTGACCTCCACTCTGCCTCCACACAGCAGTGACGTCAGGACTCTGCGTAACATCACTGGTTGCTAGACGCCAGTCTGGGCGGCCCTAGCAACCAGTTCACGGTAAATTAATTTTCATTCTGAGACAGAGCCTTGGGGGGCCTTATTTTGGGGGGATACCTTATATTTCACCCAGAAGGAAACCTGTAACTAGGTTTTATTTTCAGAGGATGTTTTATTTTCGGGGAAACACGGTAGAGCCATACTTAGCAAATGATGGGCAGTCATTGGATACTTTGACTTAGTGAACCATTTCTTCAGGTAACAGTTAATATTAGTAACTCATATTTATAAAACTGTTTACAAAGCACTTTACCATAAATTTCCATTTTATTCTTCAAAACCATAAGAAACAGACATTTTTACTAACATTCTTCTAGCATTTATCAAGTGTTTATTGTGTTCTGAGCTCCTTGCTGGGGCTAAGATACAGGATGGTATGAGATAATGCTTCCCAAACTTCAATGTGCAGTTACATCAGCTTGGAATCATGTTAAACTGCAGATTCTTACTCGCTGTGTCTGGGATGGAACCTGCAATTCTGCATTTCAACAAGTTCTCAGGTGATGCTTATATGTGGCTGGTCTGGAGACTAACTTTGAGAAGAAACCATCTAGGGCAGCAGTTCTTAACCTGTCGGTCGTGACCCACAGGAACTGTATTAAAGGGCTGCGGCATTGGGAAGGTTGAGAAGCACTGATCTAGGGCAATGGTTCTCTGCCTTGGTTGCACATTAGAACTCCCTGGGAAGTTTAGAAATAGTAACACCTCAATCTCATGTGCAAGAGATGCTGACTTAATGGGGGCAGAATTTTTTAAAATTTCACCTGTAATTCTAATGTTTGTTTATTGGGTTATGTCAGTGGTTCTGATTTGTCAGGATGAACCACATTGCCCCAGAGCGCTTGTATAAATACATATTGCTGGGCCCTGACCTCACAATGTCTGACTCAGTAAGTCAGGTAGGGACTGGGAATTTGCCTTTCTTTTTTTTTTTTTTTTTTTTTTTTGGTAGAGACAGAGTCTCACTGTACCACCCTCAGGTAGAGGGCCATGACGTCACACGGCTCACAACAACCTCTAACTCTTGGGCTTACTTGATTCTCTTGCCTCAGCCTCCCAAGCAGCTGGGACTACAGGCGCCCACCACAACACCTGGCTATTTTTTTGTTGCAGTTTGGCTGGGGCTGGGTTGGAACCCACCACCCTCGGTATATGCAGCTGGCACCCTACTCACTGAGCCACAGGCGCTGCCTGGGAATTTGCCTTTCTAAAGGTTTCCCAGGCGATGCAGAGGTTCAGAGGAACACACCCTGAGAACCACTAGTCTAGAAGCAGAGACAGGTGTGTAAATACATGAGCTGCAGTGAGATGTGGGTGGTCCAATAACAGGACCAGGAGACAGCAACCTGGGTTAGAAAGTTTCCCAAAGGAGATGATGTCTGAGTTGGGTTTAGGAGGACAAAGAGAATGGAAAGGAGCCATGAAAGAAATCATTTTAGCCAGAGAGGACACGTACCGAGGTACACAGAGATGAAAGGGAAGGGTGCATTTGGGGGATTTCATGAAATTTAACGTCGTGGGAGCATAAACTCAGAACAGGGCAGTTACAGTGGGACACAAGGTTTGAGCAATAGACTGGAAGCAAATCAAAAGGGGCATTCCGTGCTATTCTTAGACTTTATTTTCAAAGCCATGGGAGCTGGTGAAGGGGAGGGCAAAGGTCATCTTGATAATAGCTTGGAGGGTAATGGCAGTATGTCCAAGAAACAAAAGAAATAACTGGAACACCTCAGGATAGAGACACTGAGGGTGTACGCCTGGGCAAGGGGGGGCCAGAGAATACAGGGGGATGGACAGAAACAGGTGCTGGCAATCTGACAGCACTGCCACCCTGCTATGCAGTGGGGTTAGGGAATGTGGCTTAGTCAACCAGGTTTGTGGTGGTACCAAATATACATGGAGAAAGGTATTTGGGATGGAGTGGGGATGGGATAGAGGAGGTAATGAGGATTTGTATATATTGGGGGCACCTAGTAGACAATTAAATAAATGGCTTTGTTGCCTGGGAGAGTGCTCCAAGCAGGTGGGTAATTCAAACATTGGGAGAGATTGATTGTGCAAAGGAGAATATAGAGTGAAAAGAAGACCTAGTGAGGAATTCAGCATGTTTATTGCATAAAAATATCCCAAACTTTAAGGCTAAGAGGAACAGTGATCATTTTTTTTGCTCGCAAGTCTGCCATTAGGCAGTGGGGATCTCCGCTCCATGTACTTTTTTTATATTTATATATTTTTTTGTATTGTTTGGGATTCATTGAGGGTACCAAGAATTAGGTTATACTGATTGCATTTGTTAGATAAAGTTTCTCTTATAATTGTGCCCTGCCCCCTAGAGGTGTGCCATACCCTATGACCCCACACCCCACTCCCTTCTTCCCTCTCCGGGCTCCCTCATTCCCCTACCCTCCACCTTGTATTAGATCATCTACCGCCTTCATATTAGAATTGAGTACATTGGATAATTGCATCTCCATTCTTGTGAAGCTTAGTAAGAAGAATGTGTTCCGACTTAATTTGGGTTAATACAAAAGATGGAAAATCTCCATCTTTTTTAGTGGCTGAATAGTATTCTGTAGTATACATATGCCACAGCTTGTTAATCCATTTCTGGGTTGGTGGGCATTGAGGGTGTTTCCACATTTTCATGATTGTAAACTGAGCTGCGATAAACAGTGTAGCACAAATGTCCTTATGGTAAAAGGATTTTTTTTCTTCTGGGTTGATGTCCAGGAATGGGATTGCAGGATCAAATGGGAAGTCTAATTTGAGTTCTTTGAAGATTCTTCATACTTCCTTACAAAAAGTTTGTATTAGTTTGCAGTCCCACCAGCAGTGTAAAATGTATTCCTTCCTTCCACATGCACGCCAGCAGCACATTTGAGACTTTGGGATGTGGGCCATAATGCTCACTGGTCCACATACTGTCTGACAGGGCAACCCGACTGGAAGGGGAGAGTCCACTTTCACGATGGACTTGGGGCACTTTGAGAAGTCCAGCTCACTTGTGTAGCTGGCAGGTTGGTGCTGGCTTGTCAGTGAGGAGCTCTGCTGGGCCAGTGAGCAAGGGGCTCCGGTGGCCTCTAACCTGGGGCTCTCTAGATGCTTGCACGGCCCCCTGGTATGCTGGCTGAGTCCCAAGAGAGCCATGAGGAAACTATCACCTTTTATGACCTACCCTTAGACATGACAGCATCACTTCGGGGCACATAGTCTCCCCCTGTCAATGGAAGGAGAGTCAAAGTCACATTGTGAAGACAGCATGTGGACGGCAGATATTATTTTTGGAAAATACACTTGCCACACCCTATGCTTCAGGGGGGAAGTCTGAGGGAGAGAATTAGCTTCAATATCCTCCTCAGAAGTCGGTGCTTGGGCTACTCACCTGGGGCTCATTAGAATGCGGCTGCCCAGCCCAGCCTGAGGGCCTGTGTTCTAATGGGGTGTCCAGGTGACCATCTGCACAGCAGATCTGAGCCATCTCTCTTTGTACCACATTAGCGCTCCTCACTGCCAAGGCCCAGGGCATCATCCCAGTTGTCATTTGCTACACAACATCCCCTTGTGCCTCATCTCCGAGTCCATGACACGTGATGTGTCAAAACTGTTCTCTGCTGTGACACCTCAGAAGCAGGTGTTATGGTTTATGGAGTGACATGCCCATACGTTCTCTGAGCTCTAATACCTGGCAGGGTTTTGCAGACTGTTTTTCTAGGACACGGCAAATATCCTCTGACAACAGGCTGCTCCCAGCTGACTTGGCAAATGGGCACTCAGAGAGAGCTACTCAGTTCGTTACCTTCCTGCTCAACAACCCAGCCTGGGCTTTCAGGAAACAACACACTCAGAGGGCCATTGGAAGTCCTAGTAACCTTATGGGCCAGGACACAGACCCTTAGGCCATCTGCCCCTGGCAATGAATTGAAAAATAGCTTCTGTTGTCATTTGTCAGGGCTGTGTGCAGCAAGGGAAATGAGATGGCTGTTTTGGAACAAATAAGAACCTTCAGCCCTCTGTGTGCTGATACGTGAAGGCCGCTAGTCAATTATAGATGCTCTCAATGGACCTGAAGACTGATGCCACCAAAAATTGAGCATGACCTTCTGGGTCCATTTACTCATCAAAGATTTTTGAGCTCTTATGCTGTGCCAGGTGCTGGGAGGCAGCAGTGAGCAGGCCACCTCCCTGCATGACTCAGGGGTAGATGCAAAAGCAGAAAGCCACGTGTTAGGGTTACGAAATCAGGGTGGAGGCATCCAGCCTCACCAGCTATTCTAAGCCTGAGTTCTTTAGATTTGCAGTGATTGCCCTCAGGCTCTGTGGTTGTGCTGGTGTAAATGGCAGGCCTGGCGGAGACAGGAGCTTAAATGTCTTGGACCCTGAATCCAGCTCTTATAACTGTCAGCCCTTCTCAGTCTCATTCTGCCTGAGATGGAGAGGTCAGCACCTGCTTAAGGGACGGGTTCACTGGCAAGAGGCCAGGGCTTTGCTGCCACTATCAACAATTCACAGTTGTTGTACTAAATACCTGCAGTACTGAATACCTTTCAAAGTTCTTATACAGGCAAAATGCCCCTTAGATGCCCAAAGTACTCTAAGTACTAAGGTTAGTTAGATAGAGAATGGAGTTGGTGTGCAGGACTCAGCCAGCTCCCCAGGTTCCCTCTCAGCATCACTCATCTATACTTCTCCAACTTTAGTGTGGTACAGTCATCTTGGGACCTTGTTTGAAAGCAGACTCAGATTCCGGAGGGTTCTGGAGGAAAGCATTGGAGATTCAGCATTTCTAACAAGATTCCCTGGGATGTTGAGGCTCCTCGTCCAAAGACTAGGCATAATGGGTTTGGAAGGGTGTATCGAAAACTTCTGTTTTTGTAAGTAAGTTTATTGCACACAGCTATGCTCACTCCTATTGTCTATGGCTGCAGAGTGGCAGCAGGTGACAGAGACTGTAGGGCCCACAAAGCCTGATGTATTTCCTTATTTGGCTTTTTACAGAGAAAGTTTGCAGACTTAACCCCTGCTCTAGAGGTAATTAAGGCCGTTGGTTCAAATGGCCTGGGAACTTTTCAAACACACTGATGTCTGGACCCAACCCCTAGATATTCTTTCTGATGTGCTTGCTCTCGGCTGCAGCCAGGGGATGGAGATGCGTCTAGACTGCAGGCCCCAGTGGGTTAATGGGAACACCTTTCTCCTCCTCTCCTTGCCTCCTCCTAAGTTTAGCCATGTGACTTTCATTTTTAAATTTGGAATTTGCAGCTGATTTCTGCAGCTGCTTTGGGAACACATTTTTAAGGAACAGTTAGAACACACAGCTGAGTGCTGTGCCCCCCCAACCCCAGCACATTTATATGCAAATAGCCAAGAGCCTTGTTTTTGCAAGCACTAAAATTGAATCAGAATCCAGAGATCTTTTTTGTTGCCTAACCTTCCAGTGATTTCTCCCTTTGCTTTTCTGGGCACATTTCTACCTGTCTTTTGTTTTCCATTTAGCATCCTCCAGCACGTGGTCAACCTCTTGCTGCCAGATGAAGCCTCATTTTCTTAGAGTTGTATTTGCCAGGAGAGGCTGGGATTTAGTGTTTGTCAGTTTCCACAGGGAAAGAAGCATCCTACTGTGTAGCAACAAGATAAAATTGTTAGAAGAATAAAGATCTCGAATTTGACAATGGAGGCAAATACTTGCCTAAGGCTGGAGGTGATTTTATTTATTTATTTTTAGAAACAGAGTCTCCCTTGGTCACTCTGGGTGGAGTGCCATGGCCTCAGCCTAGCTCACAGCAACCTCAAACTCTTAGGCTCAACTGATCCCTTGCCTCAGCCTCCCGAGTAGCTGGTACTCCAGGTGTCCACCACAATGCCCAACTAGTTTTTCTATTTTTAGTAGAGACGGGTCTTGCTCTTGCTCAGGCTGGTCTCCACTTCCTGAACTCAAGGGATCCCCCCACCACAGCCTCCCAGAGTGCTAGGACGACAGGTGTGAGCCACTGTGTCTGGCTGAAGGCTGGAGGTGATTTTAAAATTTCATGGGGAAAAAAAAGAACTCATCTAATCTCTTTCCTTTTCCCAAAGGGGTAAGTAGGGATTTGGAAACAACAGCTGCCTTTCTGAGTGATGGTCCTTTCAGGAGGAAGATTCAGATTCTTCTGGGGGAACATCTTTCAGAGTCTCACCTTAAAAACTTTAAAAATCCAAGGTGATGACTCTCAAGTCTGGTTCACATTAGACTCATCTAGGAACCTTTAAGAAAGTGCCTCTCTCCAGGCCTTTGTCCCCAGCATGTGTATGTATGGGTTGGGGTGTGGCCTGGGCGATGGTATTTCTTTTTTTATTTTACATTTTATTTTTAAATAATTTAGGTTTTAAAAGAAGATGCAAAAAAAGCTCAAAGAATTACCATGGATCCTTCATCCAACTTTCTCAAATGTTTATAATTCATATAACCACAGGACATGATCACAATCAGGAAATGAAATTGATAGATGGATTGACGTGTGTTGTAGACCTACTCGGATTTTGGCACTTGTTCCGCTAATGTACTTTTCCAAGATCCCACAGTGCATTTAGCTGTCATGTTGTCTTAATCTCCTTTTTAAATAAAATTTTGGATTAATATAAAGGTACATATCAGGTTACATTGTTTGTATTTGTTAGGTGAAGTCCAAGTTGTATTTGAGCCCTTTACCCAGGAGGTGTGCTGTATGTACCTTCATTGTGCCTGTTGGGTGAGAGCCCACTTCCTCTTTCCCCTTCCTCGGTCCCTCCTTACCCCTCCCCTTCTCCTTAAATTTAATTGTGTTTTTCTCTTATGTGGGTGTGTACTAGTTTGTCTACTAGTTTCGTATTAGTATTGGGGACATTGATGCTTGTTTTTCCATTCTTGTGAGGAGGTTGTTCTCCAAATCCATCCAGTAAATACAAAAGATATTTTTCTTTATAGCTGAGTAGAATTCCATTGTATACATAGACCACAGTTTATTTATCCATTCATGAGTTGATGGGCATTGGGTTGTCTCCATGCCTTGACAATGGTGAATTCAGCTACGATCAACATTCTCCTGCAAATGTTCTTATGGTAAAATGTTTTTTGTTTGTTTGTTTGTTTGTTTTTCTGAAATCCCTTTACCAGGTGTTTTAATCTTCTTTAATTTGGGATGGTTCCTCAGTCTTTCTTTGTCTTTTATGACCTTGATACTTTGGAAGGGTACTGGCCGAGTATCTCATAGAATATCCTTTAATTTGACATTGGGCAGAGTATGATGACAAGCTGCCTAGATGGTACTAGTGTGTGGCTAGGATTGGGGACACTGACCCAAGGTATTGGAGCAAGATCATTATACTTAGTAATCACCCCTGAGGGTCAGGAGGAAACTGGGGGAGGGGCTGGAGAAGAGAAGACGGGCCAGCGGAGCCTGGATGGGCCTCCAGGGTGGTCTCTCCCTGTGCCTTTCTCCTGCACTTTTGTCTTTTATTCTTGTTTTCCTCTCTTTCCTCCTCTATACCCAGTTCCCAAATTAGAAACTTCATTTGGTATCACTCCAACTCCTTTGTGCCACATTGACACGGAATCACTTTCAAAGCTGGATCTGCTCTGCTGAACATCCCGAAAGTGTGGACCTCTTTCTACATAGCTCTCCATCATGGGACCTGCCACTCCCATGGCTGGTCACAGAGGCTCAGCATGAACCAGCATCCAGGTTTTTGTTTTTGCTGTTCCCTCTGCCACACACTCTTTTTTGGGAAGGCCACCTGGCAGGCATCCTCACTTCCTTCAGGTCTGCCCGCCCTGGTCATACCCACCTCTGCCCCCAGTCCTCACATCACCCTCCCCTGCCCCATGTGGAGAGCATCTTTGCCTGTTAGGTTTACCCCTCTGTCCCCAGAGTCTAGGCTAGTGTGATACTAAGCAGAGGCTTAATTTGTTGAATAAGTGAAGGAAATACTAGTTAAACTGAATTCTAAAAAAGTTTAATTACTGATGGGAGATCACATTTATGATGCCAGTTACAATTATTTCAAGTTCTCTCTTTTTTTTTTGCTGACTACTGAGCCTCCCACGGTGCAGGTTGCCCTGTCCCCTCGGGCACCTCCCGTTTTTCCAGTTCCTTTGTTTCTTCCACACAAGGCAAGAGCCCCTGAGAGGAGCCAGCCAATAAATCCCTCTCCTTCCTATAGGAGTGGAGTGGGAGCAGGTGGTCAGCTACTCATACTTCCTTTTTTGTCCTTGTAAAGTTATTAGTTAAGGACATTTGGATCCCGAGATGACACTGGAGCATCTCCTGCATTGACTTCTCAAAGTTTAATTCCTCTGCTGGTGTTTCTGAGGCAGGAAGGAAATCAGATACCTTCTCCTTGTAAATGTAATGAATCACCTTTTGTCTGTATGCCAAGCAGCATACAGGTGGTGCGTGTATAAAGTTTACCTTTACTAAAATCCTGAATGGTGAATAATTATCATCAGTATTTTATAGATGTGGAAACAGAGACTTAGAAAGACTCAGACAGTGGCTAAACCACAGGACTTGAGATTTTTTGGTGTTCCAACCAATGCTCTCACTATTCTGCAGTATTTGGATAGATGCCTAAAACCCAACGGAAATAGGAGGAGGAAGCTGCACCTTGCGGGCGACGCCAGCTCTGAGTTGCTTTAGGGACTGGAGGAGCATAGTTACTCTGACCTTAGAAGTTGAGAGTTAGCTGCACGGCTTAATCATTATCTCCATCTCTTTATCTTTCCTCATCTTCACAGGGTCACATCTTCCAACTTTAACATGATGGTTCTCAAAGTGTAACTCCTGGGGTATCGGTGGTAGGTGATGTGACTGAGAAGTTGTCAGAATTGCAAACTTCTGGCTTTTTACTTGTAACTTCCTGAATGAGAAACTCTAGGTTGGGGTATAGAATAAGTGATTGATCAAGACCTCTAGGCCCACGTTCGAGTGCCCTCAGAGTAGTGGTTGGGAGAGTAACCTCGGACTATAGACGTCTTGTGTTCAAATGACGGCCTAGTGCTCACTGGCTGTGTGGCCTTGTGCAGATTAGTTAGTAAATGTCTCTTGGCATTTCAGTTTGCTGATCTATATGGTGGGGATAGTAGTAGTAATAGTAGTACCTGCTTCATTGTTGCTAAGATTAAAGGAGTTAACTTATATCATTATTTAAACAATGAATGGTGCTATTTAACATCAGCGATTTGTACTTTCTCTGTTCATATTTATTATGCTTTTTATTAATCCAAAATAAACAAGAATAAAACAGTATCCTTCCCCTATCCTTTAAAGAGGACCTAGCATCTCTGAGGATGTGGCTGTGTATGTCTTTGCCAGACTGGGCCTCTAATAGTCTAGGCTGAGCTGTAGACAGCCCACCCCTGGTACCAGCTGAGATGGAACCAGAAGGCATTTCAGTTTGCTTTGGGAATAACTCAGACCTGTGCAGTGTAGCTGGAGGCATTTGGTAACTAACTGCTGGATTCCCGTGTCTTTGGACTCTGCAGATGAAGAGCCAGTCTGCACTTGTTTGGAAAGTGGATGATTACTTACGAATGACAATCACCTGTGACACAGTGCTATTTACCTAGCTTTTGGCTCCTGACTCCCTGTGTGGAACCAAGTGACTCAGACTAGCTTGATGGGACTAAAGGCCAAAACAGTCAGAAACAGGTTTTGTAGGAGAGCATCTGGAAACCGGTTGTCATTCCTACCACAGCCTGGCCTCGTCAGGAGCCCAGGGATGAACAGAAATGCTGTTCTTCTCTGGAACGTTTCAGGAAGCTGCATTTGCAACAGATGCCCTCTCCGTTTTTAGTGTCTGAAATAAGTGTGGGCTGACAAGACCAATGGGCTTGCTCTTTTTTCTGGGGATATTGAGAGAGGTAGAATGGGAAACAGAGGTGTATCCATCGAAGGGTAATGTGATAAAGTTATTTTAAGGTTTATCCGAAGCACTAAATAAGAAGTAATAGCCAAGAAGATTTGAAACTAGAGAGTGGAAGCATTGAGATTGCCTTATCAGACATCACACATATTGTAAAACTATAGTAATTAAAGCAGAACAGCGCTACAGAAACCAAAGATGTTGCCAAGAAAATACAGCCTGTGTAAATGTAAAATAATTGTTGTTAAAGAAGTAAACACAGGCCAAAGTGATCTAGATGTGTTATTTCGTAACTGGTGCTAGGACTATTTTTAAAGTTACTTTACCAAGTGACTCCTCACTAAATATCAGAAAAAATACAGGGAAAGACTTTGAAAGTTCAAAAGCCATACATTTCATTACTTAGGAAAACTTATCATATATATCATCCCTGGAACAGGTTTTCTTTGACTTTTCATTTGTCATTAAGAAAATTAAGTTTTAGGACAACACGGAGTAGAGGACAGGCAAAGACTTATTCTGCTACATCCTCAAGTTTTTATCCAAGACGATGTAAAGCAACTTTCATATTTTTTTCCACCTCCACAAATAAACCCTCTTCTCTAATGTGGGGTTGCTCTGATATCCTGAGCTATTTGAGTCACACTGCCTTGCTAAGTGGCTATGGCTTACTTGGTCTCGGAGAATGGAAATAGCGGGCTTGTCCACAGCACATAGCCATGTGTCAAAGGAGGGAAGGTAGGAGCAAACAGTCATCACAAACAGGAACTTTGTCCACCAGGAACTTATCCAACCTATATTTTCCAGGACTTCAAGTAGAGCCAGTTGACTAAACTGTGGCCATTGCAGTATGGCAGCAGTTATATGTAATCCCTCCCTTGTCCAGCTCATAGCAATCTCCATTCTCTCTTCTTGTTCTGTGGTGACCTTGAAGATCACATGCTGAAGATGACAGCACTACAGGAGGGCTGTAGGAAAGCTTTTCAACTCCCAGGGGGCTATGAGACCAGTGAAAATCTAACCTCCCTTGTGTTCAGCCAAAGCGAAGTCATTGTCATCCCCAGCCAGCCTGCCCAGTCTTAGCTAAATAGCACCTGGTTATCACCTGCTCCCAGATAAAAAGTCCGTGATAACACAAAACACAATCTTTGCTCAGTTCAAGGATCAATGAACAGAGCCCACCCTCCTTTTGTATTGAATATGGAATTCTTACAATTTCTGAACAGAGAGAAAGTTCTGATGATAATTTTTATAAACATTATTTGTTCTTCGTATGTAATGAGTACCTAATATATGTGAGGTACTGTTCTGGTGCTTGGGATACTTCAGTGAACAAAACAAATAGAAATCTCTGCCCTCATGGAGCCTACCTCTTCTTCATGGAGAAGTAGGAGCTTTTTTATATTCTTTTTGAAATAATTTTAATGAATAAGGAAATTACATGGTAAGAGCCATGGAAAAGAAAAAAAAATAGAGGAGGGCCAGATATGGGGTTGTTAGCAGAATTAGGGAGAGTGGTTATAGCACCGAGAAAAGGTTCAGGCTGACTTCTAGGAGGTGATTGAAGTAGCCATCTGTACATCTGGAGGAAGAGAATCCCAGAAGGGCTGGTACAAAGCTCAGAGGTGAGAAACATGCTGGCATATTTGACAAGGCCAGTGTGGCTGGAGGAGGGAAGCCCACAGGGGAGAAGAGGGAGGATGAGTTTGCCAAGGTATTAGGGAGGAGGCACAATGACATCACATGTAAGAATCTTGTTCTTCACATAGAATTGGAGAGCCATTCAGTCACATGAGCCAGAAATGTAACTCAAGGTTGTTTACAGACTTACACAACTGAGTCAAGTAAAACATTTTCAAAATCAAAGTCTTGGTCCCTTTGGGTCACATGGGCTCTAAACCAATCACAGGGGACTGGGAGATAAAGTTCTCTGGTCATTGGCTCTTGAGTCCCATATCTGTCTCTGGCCAGGGACTAGGAGTAGAAGGCCAGCTCTGGGAATTGCATAAAAGGGGTTTTCTACTAGGCTGAAGGGCTTTGTCACAAGAAACAGCAGGAAAGGATGTTCAGCAGGTAAAAACAATTTGAATTACAAAAGTGAAGAAAGCCCACACAAAGGGAATGAATTATATGTAGAAAATATGACAAAAATATAATACTATCAATATATAAAGAGCTCATAAATGTCAATAAAACATCAAAATGCCAATTGACTGATGACCACAGAACATGAGCTGATTAATGTCCCCATCAGGAAAAAAGACATAGCTGACAGAAATCTGTCCACCTTCATTATGAATGAAGAAAGCTAGTTAAATAACAATGACGGGTCTTTTGTCACACGAACAGGTTTTAATGTCTATGTTTACAGGATCATCAAGGTCAGTAAGAGTTCTACATTCTATTTTCTCTTGTCTTCATGAGTCCTTAATCTGGGGGCAAAGTTTAAATCAACTTCAGTAGGACAGAATTTTATATTTAATACCTAATTGTAAGGATCATTTATTTTATTTTTTGTAAAGAATCCTGAGCTGGAGAGAGGGATATTTGCCTATAGTATCAAATAGCAGAATCTGATGTGAATAATTTACCAAGTTCTTTTCTGAATGACAAAGTATAATTACCTTGGCACTTTATGTTTAAATTTTAAGTACATATTAGTATTTCCATCTTCCAAATGAAGAAATGGAGGTGCTTTATTTCTGAAAACCTCACAACTGATCCAGAGTCTTTGCAAGAACAATTTAAACAGGATGGGTATCTATCACTGCCCTTTTAGCCCTGAGAAACGCCAGGGAAGTGAAGCAGTCTGTGATGGCGCCTCTGGACAGGTGAGGCACACAGACAGGAATGTTGGGGAAGAAACAGGAGAGTGACAGGCAAAGAGATGAAAAATTAGACATAGATGAAAACCTGCATGTCTCAGGGCTGGAATCCTGTCAAATTATCTTGACTGTCATTCTGAAGCATTTGTGTTAAGGACACATGAAGCTGTCCTGCCTATAGTTTTTCCTCATCAAACCCCATTTACCACTGGAAAAAGGCTTCTCTGGTATTGGAGTTTGAAAAACCTTATTCTCCTTGAACTATTAAGTCCCAAGCTTCGGTCAATAAACAGGGTGACTTTCTTACTTGCCTTCTAGAACAATAACAATGATAGCGCCTTTTCTGTAGGAGAGGAAGAAAACTGAATTTGGTGAAATGCATATTTCCATTTTCAAAAGAACATCGAGATTTTCTCATATTGATTTTCAGTGGTCCATTGCCAAGCTCTTAACAACTGTGTGATTCTGTCATAATTCCATCAACAACAGACTGAGGAGGACAAGGGCTGCTCTGGTCATAGCCAGCACAGTAATGGACTCATAGAAGTGCTTAAAAAGAATTTTGGTGTGTGTGGTGGCTCTCGCCTGTAATCCTAGCACTCTGGGAGGCTAAGGTGGGTGGACTGCCTGAGCTCAGGAGCTTGAGACTAGTCTGAGCAAGAGCAAGACCCCATCTCTACTAAAAATAGAAAAACTAGCCAGTCATTATGGTGGGTGCCTATAGTTCTAGCCACTGGGGATCACTTGAGCCCAAGAGTTTGGGGTTGCTGTGAACAGTGATGCCACAGCATTCTACCTAGGGCAACAGAATGAGACTCTGTCTCAAACAAACAAACAAACAACCCCCCCCCCAAAAAAAAAAACAAAAAAAACAATAAAGGATAATGTGTCTGCAAGATAGACCAATATACATGGAACCATTGGCTTTATCTCAACAACTTATATCTTGGATGTCAGAGGCTTTTGCTAGGGTAATTAATTATCCATTATTCAGAGAAAGCTTAGATGCTGAGATTTGTGTATACAAACCTCTGAATAGATTTAAATTTGAAAAGCCTGGCAAAAACACTGACCAGTCTTCATAAGGGAAAAATATCAGTAAGTTAATGTGGACCTACAGGGGCAGTTTTAAGTAAACGTATTTGCAATCAAACAGTATTAAATGAACATTTGGAGTCATTAATTACAGCTAAAGAACAAATTTCACAGAACACAGATAATTCTACGTTCTCCTCTCAAACAAATTTTATTTGTATTCTGCTCCAACAAATATAGTATGAAGGCCACGGTTTAAGTTTTTAGTGTATGGCACAAATGAAAAGAAACAAACAGATTTAGAAGCAGTCCAGCATTTAAATGCCAGTTTAACAAAATAGGCACGCATTAACCTATTTAGCAGTTTATATCAGATATCAGAAGACATTTTATTTCCTTGCAAGCAACAGAGTACATTTATTTGCATTAAGTAAAAACATATCTTGATCAAGAAAATTACTTTTTTTTATGATTTTCCTTTATATCACAAATGTCAGGGTAAGGCAAATCCTTAATGAATCATGTGATAAAAACCCTATTCCCCAAGAAAATATATTGAACGTATTCTGCTAACTTTGTTATTTTTCAAAGCAAAGCCGACATGCGCCACACACAGAGAAATGTCTTTTCAAATCAAGTGCATCAGGCAGAACTGTATTAATTCACAAAGAGGCTTTTCAGTGTTTCATAGAAAGATTTACAATTAGCTGCGGTGATTAATATGTGACCCAGTATCACAGACGGTGATTCTCAGATGACTTCTTTGTACGCTTTTATGAAAGAAGACTTGTCCATCATCTGAATAGTTACCAGCCAGAGGAAAACCCTTTGTGGCTTCTACAGTGAGGACCTTTTTAATTAGAACTGTCATGTCGAAGGCCTACTTTAATTCTCTGTATGCAAACACAAGTAACACAGGGCTATTTTCTTCCCTCCCTCTTGTAACCCTTTCTGCCACATAACCTGGTTGAAATATGGTTGGGAATTGACATCAGAATTTATACGCAGGAGAATCAATGAGCATTTCTAATCTATTTCATTCTACCATCTGGGCAACCACAACACTAACAGAAAGTTTCCACTGCTGAGGTGTCTTTGATCCGGCCAACTGTTAGACTTTCAATATTTCACTATCGAACTGGAAATTAACTTTATTTTAAAGCATAAAATTGTATAGTCAAATAGCAACCAAAAAAGCATAATGAAGAGAAAATGAAAACACGATCTAATTATAAAATGGGGTTTAAACAAACTCATGTGTGGGGCTGATGATATTTACTCCATGTTCTCGTAGCTTCCTGGATACAAAGATTGCTTCCCCCCCCACCCCCCCCTACGATTTTCAGGCAGAAAACGCCCTTCTCCAATTTTATCCATATTCAAAATGAATGGATAAAAATGGTTGGCCTGGATGATAAGGAGAATGCCAGGTCTGGGATAATTCCAATCCCAGCTGTTCCTCACAGGGACATTTGGTCTCTTTCATGGTTGTTCATTAGAAAACTTCCATCCCTCTCATCCTCCTCATGGTGTTTTCCACTGTAACTCATTACGGAGGCTGAGTCACACTAACATCGAGGAGCCGTAAGAAAATGAGCTCCTAGCAGATTGCAACTGTCAAGCACTTCACATGAATGATGGCAACTTTCAACTGAGTTATAAAGATGGCATGGAATGGAATCAATATTTGGATGGCATCGGTTCTTGGATTCTTTAAAATGAGTCTCTTCCTTGCTTTTCTAGAAAGCAGTGTCTAATGGAGGGAGAGGATGTGGATGCTTCCATGTCAAAATATGGAGTAACAGGAGGAGAAATGGCCCTGTTTCAACATCACGAGGTCACTTAGGTATCATTGCTGCTGTACTGATGAGCAGCTAAAAAAAAAAACGAGGGCTGTGAAAACATATTACATATGCAGAATTGTAACTCACTAATTATTCCAATAGACCAAATAAGCCATCCAGAAGGCACAACAAATTCAGAAATGCCAAATCAAAAGTTACAGGAGGATAATAAGGTGAATTTTCCACAGACAAAAGGGCAAAACTCAAGAAGTCGATGGGCTATTTAGAAAGTAGAATCTCCTTTTGCTTTAGAAATGCTGCTCAATTTGATATATGATTTTCTCCCCCTATTAAGAAAAGCAGTGTAAATAATTTATAATTCCAAAGCCCTGGCAAAGCACGTGGGTTTAAGATATGCAATAAATGATGTCCGTTTTCACAGAAAACGATAGAATGACCTTAGATCCCAGAAAGGCTGTGGGAAGCAGAGGTCTTGACTTACATTGGCTCTGGGACAGACATTTGTGATGATGCCCGGCCTTCCCTGGGCTGCTGTCCCTCGTTCCCCGGGCATCTAGTCCTTCTGGGCCCCTTCAGGGCCACACTTAGGGGTTTTCTGGGTTTAAGGACCAGCCATTAAATCAGCTTAGACTTGTCTTATGCAAATCAAACCATTTAAACCCAGACCAGGAAGCCAGAACTACAAGGAAAGCTCTAAATGCCTCTAATTTCAAACAAGGCTCTGCTTTGTCATCAAACCTTGGCTAAAGACAGGATGTCCTTTTATGAAAAATATAGAGGGACTTTTACTGTTCATAAACATACGTTTGGGTCCTAAATGCAACAGACCCATCTCTCAGCTCTTAGCCATAACACCTAGGGAAAACGCCATCCCTACATAGCAGAGTCATATCTCACCAGTGGGCTCCACGCTGAAGCACCTAGCAAAGATTTCATGAACCAAGTAAGATCTTCTGAAAGTCCATGTTGAAAAAGGATGCACCTACCGTCCTGGCTACAAGGGAAGAGACCTTGACGCCTGCCAGGGCCCACCTTCCTTGTGACACCTCTGCACTCTGTTCTGAGTCAAGTTCTAGGTCCATATTCCCCGTTGACCACATGGAAGAAACCACACACTGGGAATCCCTGAATAAAAGATTTTCAACCCGTTGTCCACACGTTTTCCAAGTGGTTTCTGAGGCTTTTGCTAATTCTCTATTCTGTCTCCTTTGTCTGTGGATTCTACTGGTGTTGGGATTAGTTATTCCTAAAATTTAGCCTGCAGCTAGCAAACAGTTGTCTTCTTTTCCTTTCTTTGAAGAAACCACTGTATGACCAGCTTTGTGAAATAAGCGAGAAAGCAGATGGGTCAGGACACACGCGCGAGTGCTAAACCGAGCCACTGTGCCTCGGGGCAACACTGGGGGGGAAAAGACAGAATTTACAAGGATAGCGCCTGAAGGGTGTGTTAACATGGGTCCCCACCAAACAAAAGAAAACTTCTTTTTCTTCCTGTTTTTCTTTCTTCTTCTGCAGGTAAACAGAACAGAACGCAGCTAGAGAAATTAGAGCAAAGGATCCCCTGTCCTTCCAAGGGACTTGCCTGCCCCCCACCCCCACCCTCCTCCATTCCCCCTCCCCCCCCTGCTATCTTCCGGAACTCCCCCAGGGCCAGGAGAGGCCTTGAAATGCCCAGTGTTGTCATTTAGTTCCATTCCTTTGTTCCTTTTCTTCATCGTGTGTCCCTGCTGAAGACAAAGAGAAACCATTTGTTAGATTAAAGATAAGGCATCTTCACAGGCTCCGCGAGGATTATCTTTTTAATACCGTCATTTAAAAGTCTCTCACCCCTCCAACAGTCCTAGGAATATCTTATTTGACTATCAAAGAGCTTTAGATAGCTGAGCTGTAATTACTGGCGCATGATATCTTTAAAGAGCATATAAATCAATGCTAATAAATGTATGTCACATTGACAATGAGCTTTAGCTGATGGGGATGATTAATTCAATTCTTCAAATTATTCTTTGAAAAACCTAACTGGGAATTGCTATGTCCTGCCCTTTTGAGTCCATTCACACACTCTTATTTCTAGGGAACACCATATAAATAAGCGTAACAATTTACATAATGCTGATTTGCTAATGTCATTGACGGTTATGCTACCACTTGAGGCTGTACTTAAGTACCTGCTATGTGAGAACCTTTTTTTTTTTTTTTTTTGAGAAAGTCTCACTCTTTTGCCCCAGTCTAGAGTGCAATAGCATTATAGCTCATAGCAACCTCAAACTCCTGGTCTCAAGCCATCCTCCTGCCTCAGCCTCCAAAGTAGCTGGGACTACACATGCCTACCACAATGCCCAGCAAATTTTTCTGTTTTTAGTAGAAATGGCGTCTCACTCTTGCTTAGGCTGGTCTCAAACTCCTGAGCTCAAGTGATCCTCCTGCCCAGAGTGCTAGGGTTATGGGTGTGGAATGCTAGTCAGCATAAAAATGAACAAATGACTTGTAAATAAATAAAGTTATTTATCACACCATGCCCGGCCTGTGTGAAAACTCTTAAGACAACATTGTACCCTTGAAGAACCTGTATGGCTTTTTCTTTCTTTTTTTTTTTTTTCTTTTTTTTGATGTAAAAAAAATTGAGAAATAACCAACCTACAGGTAAATCTGAAGTATTTACAGTTTAGCCTATTTTTGAAACATGCATATATTTAACTCATACCACTATCAAGATATAAAACATTCCTATCCCCCCAGCAAGTTCTCTGTTACACTACTCCTGCTGAAACCAACAACTGATGTGATTTCTATCATCACAGATTAGTTTTTCCTGTTCTAGAACTCCCTACAAATGGAATCATACCAATATCTTTATTTGTGTCTGTTTCCCTTTGTAACAACAACAGACCAGCTTTTATGTAACAGTGATGAGTTATTTTTCCTGCTCCCAGGTGGAAAGTCCTGTAACTTGAGCATGCCCAGACGAACCAAGCTTGCCACCATGGGTGGAACCCAAGTTCTTGGACCAAGAAGCGGGGAATGAATTAAGGAGCGCACACTTCCTGGCAGGACCAGGGTCCAGTCAGATAGTTCCCTGGCATGGCCACAGGGCAGCACCCAGTGGGATCATGCCTCTGGCATCACCTAATTACAAGAGCCCATCAAATCATACCTCCTTACCCTGTGCTTATAAAATCAGCCCTGGTTTGGTGACACACTACTTTGGAAACTATCTCCAGCATGCTTCTTACTTATGCCAAGTAATCAAAAAGCTCCTGCTAAAAAAAAATTGGCTGTGTCTATTGACTCCATATCTGCCAAACCAATAAATCTCTCCACTGGGGAGGTGATACTTTAATTCAGCATAACATTTCTGAGAATTATTCCTATTGTAGCTTGTTCACAGTAATTTGTTCATTTTTATGCTGACTAGCATTCCATCATGTGGATATATCACATTTTTTAAAAAATCCATTCCTCTGTTGGTAGGCATTTGGGTTGTATTAAGTATTGGGCTTTTGTGAATAAAACTGCTGTGGATACTCTCATACAAAGCCTTTTTTTAGATAGAGGTTTTCATTTCATTTTTCAGGCAAATGCTTGGGAATGGAATTGTTGGGTCAAAGAGTAATAGATATATGCTTGACTTCATAAGAACCCACCCGTTTTCTAAAGTGGTTGTATCATTTTATGCTCCCATCAGACATGTATGAAAGTTCCAGTTGCTCCACATCCTCTGTAACAGCTGGTGTTGTTAACTTTATGTAATTCAATATCGGTAGAGGTGCAGTGTGATTCTGTGTGCTACATCTGTCTACCGACAGAGAAGAATGGTTCTTTCTCTCTGAGTATTTTACATGTGCTTCTCTTTGGTTTTCTGCAATGCTTATGGGTGGATTAATTTTAAATATAAGCCCTTCTTATCACTTAACTTTTTTTTTAACTTAGAATTTGTGACTTCAGTTAGTGTTGATAACTTCTCAGCCATTAGCTTTCAAATATTGTCTCCATATAGAGTTCCTATGGAACATCCCATGTCTTGAGTAATCTTGGACTATCCTTCATGTTTCATTATGCATCTCTTATGGTACTTTATTTTTATTTACTATTTCTTTCTTTCTTTCTTTTTTCTTTTTTTTTTTTTTGCAGTTTTTGGCCAGGGCCAACCCACTACCTCCGGCATATGGGGCCGGTGCCCTACTCCTTTGAGCCACAGGTGCCACCCTTTTATTTACTTTTTCCATTGGTAATTTTTCATAATGTTGCTCTTTTCTTATTCTATTATTTTATCTGTTTTATTATTTCAATGTAGTTTTTAACAAAAATCTCCCTCAAGTTCTCACAGTGCTAATTGTCTTACACTTTTACCCACTGACTCTCACTCACGATGCATCATTTCTGTGTATGTTTTGTGAGTCTTAAAATTGCAAACTCAAATCCAGAAATATTTTTTCTTCTGTAGAAAGAATGTGGTATTAATACATTTTCATTTGCCACATATACCAGAGACGAAGTTCTGTCATCAATCAATGAAGTTAATTTTTCAGTTTGTTATTACTGAATGACTTTTTCTTTTTTTGAGACAGAGTCTCAAGTTGTTGCCCTCAGTAGAGTGCTATGGCATCACAGCTCACAGCAACCTCAAACTCTTGGGCTTAAGCGATTCTCTTACCTCAGCCTCCCAAGTAGCTGGGACTACAGCTGCTCACCACAATGCCCTGTTATTTTTTGTTTCAGTTGTCATTGTTGTTTAGCTGGCCCAAGCCTTGTTCGAACCTGACACCCTTGGTGTGTGTGGTTGGCGCCCTAACTATTGTGCTATGGGCGCCAAACCATTGCATGACTTTTGATCACATAAATTTTTGTTTCAAATTCATGGTGCACTTGTGGTTTCTATCTTAGGAACCTTTTCCTTTCCCCACGTCAGTGCTCTGTGTGGATCCAAGTCACGTTAATTTCTGGGAATCATCATGTAAATAATTTTATCTGTTTTTTCATTTCAGTGAACCAGAAGTTCCATTTTTATTTGGAACTGGCAGAGATACCAGTCCCAACTCTCCTTACCTTGAGTGGCTCAAGGTTTTGGATAGGCATTAAAACCCGAGACCACAGCCCTATAGCCTGTGTATAAATAACCTGAAGTTCAACATTTATGGGCTGAAAATATCAATAATTTATTATTTCTTGTGATTCTATTGGCTGGCTGGGACTCAGCTGGGCAGTTTATCTGCTGAGGTGGCTTCCTGCAGGGTAGAGCATCTGAAATAGCTCTTAGTTTCTAGGATCTCCTGCTGTGTGGCCTTCTTCATTCTGTATGATAGCCTGATCTGCCTCCAAGTTGTTGGAATTCCAGGAACATGCATTATGAGAGCGCAGAATGGAAGCTGCAAAGCCTCTATAGCTCAATCTGTGACACTCAATCTCCTGTGTTTTTCCAGAACCAAAGATTCAGGTTCCATAACTATCTTGACTATCCTCAAAGACTTGTTGAAAATTTTTGTATTTGGAAAGTATTCTATTGATTCATTTAGCCACCCACTGATCATTATCATTTAGGGTACCCCTGATATTTTACAAGTATAAATTACACAACACTAAGTACTCTTACATCGTGGCCTTGAACTCTGTAATTCTAATTCCATTTCACTACATTTCTCTAACATTCTTGAAGGCTTGATTCTCACAACAAAGTTTTCGTCTTCCTGTTCCCAGATTATCTCTAAAAACTTAGCTGTATAGGGGTGGCGCCTGTGGCTCAAAGGGGTAGGGTGCTGGCCCCATGTGCTGGAGGTGGTGGGTTCAAACCCAGCTCTGGCCAAAAAAAAAAAAAAAAAAAAAAAAAAAACACTTAGCTGTATAAATAATTCTGTGAGAATCACTGAAGTCACACAGGCCTCTGTGACAACTGTGTTTAAAAACTCACTATTATTTAGAGAGAAGTATGGTGTTATCAAAGAATTTTAAATTGAGAATATTTAAACTTCTAGTTAATAGCCTACTAACCTTGAGAAAGTCACTTTTCCTACCTGGAATTCAGTTTGCTTAAACTAATTTTGAGCTATAAATTTTGACTTTAACTTATCTGGGTTAACATAGTTTCCATAGGTTTATTTTCAAGGCAAATATCATTTTGACATTAGCTTAGCCAAAGGAAACAGGTTTATTCTCGTGTTTTATCTGGATATTGATCACATTGGAAAAGAATAGTGTCTGTAAGAAAAAAAATGTAGACAAGAAGTCTTTCCTTGTTGGCAACGAAAGAGTAAAAAGTAAGGAAACACGGAGGAACCTGCATTTAGATTGCTTAGGTTTAGTCTCACTTCATTACTTTTTAATGAAAACTTCCCAGCTGTATCATTTCTGCCACTTAGAAGAATATTTTAAATACATGAGGAAGATTAAAAAATGTTTAAAAACCATGTTTTTATGAATTTATATTTTGTAGCAATTCTGTGCTATACATGCATTACACAAATGGCATTATGTTTAGTTTCGAATGATGTTCAAGACCATTATGGGAAGAACAGATGTGTTCTTTCACACATCCTCAAACTTTATCAGTCATGATGCTGAAACTCAAAAGTTTCCTGCAACATGGCTTCCTAGGAGGATGTAGAGAACTGTCTGGAATACTCAGGGGTTACAGGGTGGTGCGCTGGGGCAATACCTCATTTGGGTTTACATTGGATAACCCACAATTTATTATTCCATAGGTTTTTTTTACAACTAAGTATTTTAAGCTAGGAGTTGGAACTGTTATAAGAGTGAGACTGACTGTTTGTAATTCTCACCAGCCTTGAAGATGTGACAAAGGGTTACAGAGCACTCATCATTCTAGATAGACTCGAGTTTCCACAGAGATTTGCAATGCTGGTCTGGGAAAACTCTTAAACCTGGATTTTTATTCTCTTAGGCGTTCCCTGAGGCTCCTTCAACTTCGCAAGCTTTTGTGCATATGCACAGTCCACAGGTCATGGTGGGAGAGAACAGGACCTCCATACTCAGATGCCTTTATATGCAATCCAGGGCACAGGTTTAGTGTTCTGCTTAAAGACAGCTACCAAGAAAATCCACGGGTACCTCCTGGAAAAGTCAGAAGCAATACTTCAGAACCAGCTTGGGGTTGCTGAAATTTCATCACTCTAGGAGGCCAGGGGGGTGAGAAGGATGAAGAAAACCTTTTTGTTGTTGAAACCCAGAGAGAGTATTAGGTGATTTGAATATGCTATGGCTTATCTTTCCCCTAAAGATGGCAAATTTCTTGGGGTAATATTTTCTCTTGATAATGTATTATTTGGTTTAAGGATTTCAAAAGCTTAGGCCAAGCCATGCTGCAGGAGTTGGCAAAACCAGAGGAAATCCAATATGTTGCTTGCAAATAGATCCTACCTCCAAGTGATCAGTTGAAAATCTCAGCACAGGAACACCTTACCTGTTAGTTGATCTTCTTGCTGACTCTCCATTGGGTCATTTACACTGTCAACTTGACTGTTCATTTCCACTGTAACCAGAGAAGAAAACAAGAAAAGTTAAGTATTTGTTAAATGGAAATCCCTTCAACACATGTAAATGGCCTATGATTTGCTACTATCCTGATTTCCTATCATATAACTCTTCTCAGTTTGTTTTCATTTATTCAAGATTTTGTGGATTTTTGAAACTTTTGGTGAGAAGGAAGACAGGATAGCCTCTTCAGGGAACTGTACAAGAAGTTCAAGGTTCATTTTACACTAAATTTTGGGGTTGGCAGTGTGAGTGTATTTACTACCATCCTTAGATAAATTCAAAGGCCTTAATATGTGTCTAAGAACACAAAGATAGAAAACAAAGCAAAACATCACTGACATGCAGAGTGGTAAGTAGCTCCTTCTAAAATGCCAATGTCAATAGGCCTGTTTAGCTTGCCATGTTTTCAATTTCAAGATGTAAAATTGACTCTGTGAACTTGCCAATGGGTGCAGTGGACTGCCACCGAATGGGAAAGCAAAACGTCTGATCAGATCACATAGCCATGATAAAACATGCACTTTGACTTGACTGTGTGTATTCTATGCAGACATTTGCATAAAAATAGAATGCATAATTACTTCCATTCTCCAGAAGTAGTCCAGAGCAGGCACGGCATTCACTGAAAATTTCCAAGGGTCAGCAGGTTTAATTAGATTGATATTTTTAAAGCACAGGAGTCCACTTTATAAGCTGAGGGACTGAAAAACAGACAATGGCCAAGTCCTACACTATGTACAACAATAGAACTCTCACTTAAAATCTCTGTGGCAACCAGACTGGGCAGCCACACCACAGTCTGTGCAGCAGGCAGAACTTGGTCAGTGACTGTCACTTTCCCTATTTTCCCCTCTCCCCCCACTGCTTCCAACATGGGACCAACCAGGGGAAGCCAAATATGTGTCCCACACCTATCCCTTCAGGTGTGCCCCCTTCTAGTTAGCCACTTCCAGCTTCCCAGGCCAACAACCTCCAGTCAGAGGATGCTCAAAGGCTTCCCTTTTATGAACTGCAAAAATTTCCCACTCTCCTGCCTGCCTGTGATAACAGCCACCATGTTACAGCAACCTCTGGATAAGGAATCTCTAACTGTCCTCTTTGGGGTGGTTTTAAATTATTTGCACAAAAGCAACAACCTAAATCACTATTTCTTGTTGTTGTTCAAAGATGAAAGCTTGATTAGCATAAAAAATGGCAGATGCTGGCTTTCACACACCAAAGAGGAAATGACATGGTGAGGCAGCCACCCAACTCTCTCCCAGGGAAGACAGTTTTGAAAGCAGGTCTTGTTCTCACCTGCAAACTATCCTGCTTTCTAATAACAGTATGAACTCATTTGAAGCCCCATATATAACTAGCCAGATGCAGCAACTCTCTCTATACAAAGATAAGCACGTGTGCACTGTCCCTGCTGGTCCAGTGAGTGTACTGTCAGGTCACCCATCTCAGTGTGGGTGTGCGCAGGATACAACACAGGGGAATATTGCTTTTCTGTTTCTTTTTCCAACCATGGGATGTTTGTTCCAAAACCTATTAATGAATGTTACTGTCCGAAGAGTTCCAAGATCAAGTACGTTTGGGAAAAGCAAGTTTAAACCATGTTAAACATGTTTCTTTACCCCTGAGACTTCGAAGAGCATCTATAATCCTCTTTTGTGAATAGTGAATCTCCAAGTGAATGCTAAAACTCAGTATTTCTCACATTTATGCCCCTTTTATTCAAGGAACATTTAATGAGCCTGATATTTCTCAGGATATGTTTTATAAAGAACTATTAAGAATTATATCCGTAGTGTTATGACCAGCTGGGGCAGATTTAGTACAGCTTATCATGATTGATAGATGGTGGCCTGTAATGGGTGGGTCTGGGGTTTAAAAACATTATTCTCTTAGGTAATGCATGCCCGTGAGTAAGACATCAATTTGTGCAACGGAAGCAGAAGGGTTTGTAAAGAAGGGAGACAATTTGGGTGATGGTAAGCCTACTGGAGGGTGGAGTACCTGGTATGGGAAGGACTATTTAAAACTTCTAAATAACGACTAAGTCTGCATGAGTTTTTTCCAAGGTCATTATCAACTCAAAGATAAGCCAAACAGCAAAATATTTAATTTGATCAGCTGACCAATTCTGGTTGTCCTAAGCCCTATGGGCCAGTGAATCAAGTACTTATATTGGCTTCTGTGGGCTCAATGAGTTGTTTTTCTAATTCAAGTAATGGCATTTCAAAGTGCTTTTGGCATTGTTCTGAGAGGGAAGGAGGATATAGTATTCCTGAGGCTCAGATCTTTAGATGCCTTCAAAAACGAGATGTGAATTTTTAAATTCACCTTTTTTAAAGGTTTTTGTCAATTTATTTTGCTATGGTGAGGTGAAATGATGAACGCATGAGAACAATCTTAGCCCAAACTCGCCCTGGAATGCCCAGGGGAGCAGGAATAACAGTGGGGCAAGTAGTGTCTCCTGTAGAAGTGCTGCTTCCAAGAGTCCATCAGTGGGTCTCAGTTTGCTTTGGCCTTGCTGTTACCTACTGTGGCCTCTGGATTGTGATTCATGATTAAATCAATGCACATGCTATTTTAAAATAGCTAGAGACAGTTTAAAAAAAAAAAAAAACTACTATTTTTATTAGTTTTTAGTGGAAAATGGTTTTTGAAATTTACCTTGTAATCTTGTAGATTACACATAGAAAACATGTGAGAGTTGTAGTTTGCATGAGCTCAAATGGCTCAGAATCTTACCATCGGGACCTGCAGTGTTTTCCATGTCACTGGAGCCTTCCCTTTTTCCAGACACTCTAAGTGTGTCCTCGCCTTGAGCTGAAAGAGGGAAAGACCACAGAGCCTGATTAATAGAGAATTACAGCAGTTTGAGGGCCAATTGTTCTGTCCCTCTGCTGTCCTGTTAAATTTGAAAATACTCTTGGGATTCAACTTCTTTTGTAGAAAAATTTAAAGGCAGAAATAGTGGGTCTAGTTGCTTAAGTATTTTAGTGCTGTCTTCTAAGTTCTCTTTAATTTGCGAGATAATCACATATATGCATATATAATTTCTCAGATTAGAAATCTGGTAGTGTGAAAGCAAAAAAAACTTGGCTTTATCAGAACTACCTACAATTTAAATTTAGGGAAGTGTGCATGTGTGAGACGAAGAGAGAGAGAGAGACAGAGAGAGAGAGAGAGAGAGTGTGTGTGTTTATGTAGTTTATGCCTTGAAGAGGAAAAAAAAAAAAGCATATTTTGCCTTAAGCATGCTTGAAAGATTAATGTTCCTAGTGGTGAAAATTTTGATTTAAGTACAAATGAATGGTTTAGGGACCTTCTCAGAGGATGCCATTTTGGATTATAGAGATTCTGTCCTTACATTATTTTCTATTTGCACAACCTCAAGCACCTTTGCTGTGTTTGAAGCTTAAAAGTCATATCTCAAAGGGAGGCGAGATAGGGTTGTTTCTGCAGGATAACCAATTATACAAAAAGAAATCAGTGGGGTCACTTGCTGACCTCCCACATTTGTATGTTACTGTTTAATACACTAGTAAGACAATTGTGCTTCATATTGTAAGAAATTTTCCAGATATTCGAAGGATAGTAATCTCTCATTTCTTAGTTAAATATCTATCATGTATTCACAACTTGAAAAGCAAGGCTCAATATATATATATATTTTTTTTTTCAAATGGAGAGGCCAAAGGACTCTTATACAGAATATATAAAGACATAAATATACTGAATTAACATTAGAAAGCTAGGGAACCCAGTAGGAAATGGATAAGGCACAGACATGTCACAAAAGAGGGTGTCCTGGCTAGGCATTTAGTTTTTTGGAATGACTTTTGCCAAATATCATAGCTTTTTCACTAGTCAAATGACTGTAAAATGTTCTGACTACTTGAATGACTCTCTAGGACATCATCAGAACCAATTAAAATGTAACATTATTATTATTTTAATAAGAAATGATTACCATGGAAGAAAAATTAATAGATCTACCTCTCTGTAAACATTACGTCCTTGACTTTTTTCTTAGCGTCCTTTTGATTATGATGGGCTCTACAAGTGTCTGTGGCTGATTCTTAAAGGAATTCTTTGTCAAAGTCATTACTATCAATGGTAATAACCCTGATGGCATTACCCTGGAGAAAGCCTTCTGGCATCACTGAGAACTTTCTCTTTAATGGCCTGAAGCTAGTCTGTTGAATGACACTCAGTGAAAAAGAAGGGTACAAATCACTTTCAAGAGCTAAGAAAGAAAGGAAGGAAAAGTTGGAGAAAGCAAAATACAAAAGGCAGAGAAAGCAGCAAACACTTAAATTGCCTACGTTTATCCTTTTAACCTCATTATTTTGCAAGGGAATGTGTGAGAAGTCACAGACTGTGCCACTGTATTGACATGGTTAACACAAAACACAACAGCAGGTTTAAGACCCGTGATGGAGACAAAGAAACAGAAATCAAAGCTGTAGCACTGAATACATCCTTGGAGCAGAGGAAGGCACAGTCTCGGAGATCTGCTTTTGAAGATGCTAAGGGTATGCTTGGGAGATGCTATTTATTTAATCTCAGGAGTGCATGTAACATGTGAATGCATATACGTGCCTGTGGTGTGGCTCTATTACTGTGCAATAGCACGTTTATGTGAATTTGCATGTGCACATATGTTTGTCAGAGTGTGTGTGTGTGTGTGTGTGTGTGTGTGTTGTTTGTTGGGAAAGAAAGAAAGAAATGCCAGACATTTGTTATTCTGACGTGCATGTGGACCTGGTATTGTCCTAAAGGCTTCTGCACTGCTGGGCAATGCAACTCGGTACCCCAGAGAAATGAGCTCATTTCACACAGATAACAGAATCTGATCCAAACAAAAATTGCCTCTACAGCCTGTTTATTCCAGTTTGTCTTTCTCTCCCTCCATTTTGATTGCTGCTGTTTGGAACAGAAACAAGAGGTACATTCTAAGATTTTTTTGCAAGAGTCCTAGATGCTGAAATAGAAAAAGTCTGGGACATCCAGCACCCTTTCATTTTCACTTACCAACTGCACCTGTATATTTCAAAGCCATGATTATAGTAACCTTCTGTAGGTTAGAGGCGTTACCTAAAACGTAATAAATGAAGCCGATCTCATCGCAGAAGATGACGAGAGTGCATACAAAAAATTTTTAAACTTAAACATGGAGAGATGTTGTGGAATATTCCACTGTTTTATTTTGAGGTCTGTGTTGACAGTAAATCCCATGCAACAAATAGGATTACAAATGATTATTTCTCAGAATCTGTAGTCACATAGGTGATGTGACAGGTATAGAGAGCAGGGCCTTGCTGTTTGTTTTGATTAGGATGGTATTGACCCACATAAAACATTCTTGAAACACTTTGACAACTTTTTCCATATCCATGTCCTAACTCCACTATTGATACAACGGATTAGATAATGGTTCAGAAATGTTCACTTCCTACTTGCCACCCCCCAGGGAATCTACTTGACATTGGGTTTGGCCAGGAAACCTGCTGTGGCCAGTGGGATATTAGCAGAATGAGTCAAGTAGAGCCTTGACAGTTGGGATTTCCTTTTCCCTCTTCTCTCTGACCTTTTACCCCAAGAAGAAAATACATTAGGCAGCAGCTGGTCCAAAGAATGTGAGTCTAGGACTCGACTCATAGCTTGACATGCTCCTTGGCCCAGGCTACCTATAGGTGGTCCTAACACACACAAGCAAAAGAATACACTCCTGTTGTTCTAAAGCCCTAAAGTTGAAGATGGTTTGATGTGCAGCATTATTGTGGCAATAGCTAACAAACTGAATAACACATTTTTAATTGACTAAGTCCTAAAATTGTTTCTTTTTGGGTTAATTTTTTATTTTTAATTATAAAATTTAGGGTGTCCTAAACATTGCCCCTGAAATCACCATACATAGGGAAAATAAGAAATGGTTGTGAAATATACCTCTGTTTACAAAATATATTATTTCAAAATTCCAGAAACTATTTACCAAATATTCCGTACGTGTTGGCCACCTCTATGTAAGATTTTGTAATGGATGCTTTGCAAATAAATGTACATTTAGCTATAATTTCCCATTTTTCCAGAGGCAAATTTTGGGACCTCCTGTGGTTGTATATATTTACAGGATACGTGTGATGTTTTGCTACAGGCATATAATGTGAATTAGTCAAATCAGGATATCTGTCATCTCAGGCATTGATCATTTCTTGTGTTAGGAACATTCTAATTCTCTTTTAGTTATTTTAAAAAATACCCTAACTTATTGTTAACTACTGTCACCTTGTTGTGGTATCACATATTGCTCATCCTACCTGTGTTTTTGCCCCCATTAACCATCCTGCTTCATTCGCCCTTGGGTGCTACCCCTTTCCAGCCTCTAGTAACTGGCATTTTACTCTGTCTCCATGAGATCAATCGTTTTTAATATTTAGCTCCCACATATGAATGAGAATGTTTGAGATTTTTTTTTGCTGTGCTTGGCTTATGTCACTTGACATAAAGTTGTCTAGTTCCATCAATGTTATTGTAAATGCTACAATTTCATTCCTTTTTTTGGCTGTTAGGATGCCACAATTTTTTTATGCATTCATCTGTTGATTAGGTTGATTCCATACGTTGGCTATTGTGAATAGAGCTGCATTAAAAAAGGGATTCCACTTCCTTTGGATACATACCAGCCATGGGATTGCTGGGTCACATGGTAGTTCTATTTTTAGTTTTTTGAGAAACCTCCATTGTGTTCTCCATAGTGGTTGTACTAATTTACATGCCCTTTCTTCACATCTTTGCCAACGTTCATTATTGGCTATTTATAAAGGCCATTTTAACTGGGGTGGAAGATGATCTCACTGTAGTTTTGACTTCCATTTCTTTTTCTTTTCTTTCTTTCTTTCTTTCTTTCTTTTTTTTTTTTTTTTTTTTGCAGTTTTTAGCTGGGGCTGGGTTTGAACCCACCATCTTTGGCATATGGGGCCAGCGCCTTACTCCTCTGAGCCACAGGTGATGCCCTTGACTTCCATTTCTATGATGACTAATGATATTGAGCATTTTTTCATATGCCTGTTGGCCATTTGTATTTGCCCTTTATCAGATTATTTTTTTCCTATTGAGTTGTTGGCACTCCTTAAATGTTCTAGTTAGTAGTTCCATGTCAGATGGGTACTTTGCAAATATTTTCTTCCATGCTGTGGGTGTCTCTTCACTTTGTTGATTTATTTGCTGTGCAGAAGCTGTTTAGCTTGTTGTGATCCCATTTGTCAAATTTTGCTTTGGTTGCCTGTGCATTGGTATTACTCAAGAGGTCCTTGCCTGAACAAATTTCCTGAGCTGTTTCTTCAGTGTTTTCTTTCAATAGTTTCATAGTTCTGAGTCTTAGATTTGCATCTTTAATCCATTTTGATTTGATTTTTGTATTTGATAACAGATAAGAATCTAGTTTCATTCTGCAAATAGATATCCAGTTTTCCCAAGACTATTTACTAAAAAGACTGTCCTTTCCCCACTGTATGTTCTTGGCAATTTTGCCAAAGATATGTCCACTATGGATGTGTGGGTTATTTTGGGTTTCTATTCTGTTCCATTGGTCTTTTTGTCTTTTTATGCTGGTACTATGCTGCTTTGGTTACTACAGCGCTATAGTATAATTTGAAGTCAGGTAATGTGATTCTCCCAGTATTGTTCTTTTTAGCTCAAGATGGCTTGGGCTATGCCGAGTCTTTTGTGGTTCCATTTAAATTTTAGGATTATTCTTTCTATTTCTGTGAATAATGCCATGAGTATTTTTATGAGGAGTGCATTGAATCTATAGATTACTCTGGGCAGCATTGGCATTTTATCAATTCTTTCAATCCATAAGCAAGAATATATATATATATTTTTTTACAACCTCTTCAATTTCTTTCATTAATGTTTTATAATTTTCCTTATACAGACTTTATGCTTTTTGGTTAAGTTTATTCCTAGGTATTTTATTTTATTTGTAGCTATTATAAATATGATTGTATTCTTTTTCTGATTATTTACTGTTGGCATATAGAAATGCTACTGATGTTTGTATATTGATTTTGTATCTTGCAATTGTACTGAATTTGTTTATCAGTTCTAATAGTTTTTTTTTTGGAGGCTTTAGATTTCTATGGATAGGATCATATCCTTTGTAAACAAGGATAATTTGACTTTTTCTTTTCCAATATAGATGCCTTTTATTTCTCTTGTCTGATTGCTGTAGCTAAAACTTCCAGGGGTAAAAGGGGTAAAAGTAGGCATCCTTATCTTGTTCTAGATCTCAGAAGGAAGGCTTTCTGATTTTCCACGTTCAGTCTGATACTGTGTGTCTAGCATATATAGCTTTTATCATGTTGAGATAAGTTCTTTATATATATAGTTTTTTTGGAAGTTTTTATCATGAAGAGATGTTGAATTTTATTAAACTTTTTTTTCAGCATCAGTTAAAATGATCATAAAGTTTTTATCCTTCATTCTGTTGATATGATATAGCACATTGATTGACCTGCAATTTTTCAGCTCCAGAATTTCTGCTTGATTTAAAAAATAATTATTTTAATCTTATTATTAAATTTCTCTGATGGGCTTCTGAATTCCTTCTCTGTGTTACCTTGAAGTTCATTAAACTTTTTTAACACAGCTATTTTGACTTTTTTTTTTTTTGTCTGAAAAGTTACATATCTCCATAACTCCAAGATTGGTCACTGGTACCTTATTTAGTTTGCCTGGTGATGTTATGTTTTCCTGGGTGTTCTTGATGCTTGTGGATGTTTGTCAAAGTCTGGCATTGAAAATTAGGTATTTATTTTAATCTTCATAGTCTAGACTTGTTTGAATCTGTCTTTCTCTGGAAGGGTTTCCAGGCATTCAAAGGAAATTCAGTGGTCTGATCTAAGTCTTTGTTGACTACAGCTGTATCAGGTTGGGGGTAGGAAGATGCCCCAAGCCCAGTAATGCTGTGACTCTTGGTGATTCCTGGTGGTATGGACTTGGTGGACATGGGTAGGATACAGGAGAATTCCCTGAATTACCAGGAAGTCTTTCACTCTGTTCTTTCACTCTTGGTGCTGGGCTGCTGGAGTTTGGGGAGGAGTGATATGAGTACTACATAATCTAGGTCTGTTCTTTTTCTCTCTGGCCTTCTATTCCTGGAAATGCTATCTGGGAACTAAGTCCTGAACTCAGATGCTTCAGGAATCTGTTTGGTACTTTATTTTTCTTTGGTAGGCCAAGTGCAAAACGAAGTCCTCTAAATGCTTCCTTTTCGTTTCCCCACTTGAAAGAAGATTTTCTGAGCCACTCTGTGTGTGGTTGGGGAAGGAGTAACATAGGCACTGACCTGGGCACCTCTGCTTATGTCACACTGGGTCACATGTACCCCAAGATCAGTGGCTCTGAGCCAAAACAGCTGTAGGAATTGACCTAGGAGGGCAGCCTTTGTGGCCTAACAGCCTTACAAATTTATTCTAGGCCACAGGCCACTTTTTGTGAGCTGGTAGCGGGGCTAGCCAGAACTAGAGTTTCAGGGCTGAGAATTTTCCTCTGGCTGGGCTCTTCTAAATGATTTCTCTGTGGGTGGTGGCAGTAATCTGCCCTGTACTGCATTCCCATATAACAAGACCATCCTGAGTTCTAATTTAAAGTCCCACAATCACTCTCCACCCCCTGGGCACACAGACTCTCTCTACACTTGGCCTGCTGGTATAGCACTGCCAGGAGATGGGGAAGTCAAGGCCTAGGGAATGCAAGGCTGCCTTTTCTGCCTTCTTCAATGTTTCTTTCCTTGATATAATGTTAACGTTAAAACCTGGTACTGTCATTGCTTGCCTGACTTTTGTTTCTTCTGAAGATGCTTTCTGCATGAATAGTTGTTGAATTTGTTGTTCATGTGAGGGACCAGATCTGTAGGTTTCTATTTAGCCATCTTGCTCCCCCCAATATTGTTTCTTAATTTTGTCCCACAGAAATAATAGCTATAAAATCATGAGCTTGATTTGTGCCTAACTTTTTAAACACATGATAATATGTTAATTTGTATTTCACTCAAATCATTTACCAAGCAACAATAGTGCATGTAATGAAACTTTGAGAAACACTGAATTAATGTATTCAGAGGCTGTCTCTTAGGTTAAACTCTGCTGGCTTCATGATGATGCTAAAATAGAAGAAACTTGGTCATAGAGTTTAAGGCATCTGTGTATATATTTAAGTCCCAAGTCAAGTGGAAGAAGGCTATCATTCCATATGCAAGGACACCAACTTATGTTCTTTTAAAGGCAGTCATCATTAGAGAAGATGAGCTCATCTTCTTATTTTACGCTAGACTTTCACGTCTAAAATCTAAGCACAACTAAGTGGAGGGAGATCAAAGTCCAATTTATTGTGGAATAGCAGACTCAGTATTGGTGTAAATATAGGACTTAAGTGGTACATACTGTGGTACACTATGTTATAATGATAATTTCTCACAAATTCTTCTTTATAGTCAAGACACCAATACTATTTGA
Organism: Loris lydekkerianus; assembly: GCA_963574355.1. NCBI lineage: Eukaryota > Metazoa > Chordata > Mammalia > Primates > Lorisidae > Loris > Loris lydekkerianus. Next base: position 75,697 of record CAUYPK010112293.1, read on the forward strand.
ACTAATCTTAAAAGTCACTTTTCTCCATGATGTGGTTACAGCACCCCTTAACCAAATATATTTAACTTCAAAAAGAACATTCCAGTCCTTGGTAATAATATGGTAAGGCCATTCTGTGAATGAATATCTGCTTGAGTAGCATCCAGGTTTCAAATCCAAGTGTTTTGCAATACTACATAGGTATGCAGAGGCAAACAGGCACTCCCAGGAAGATTCTTCCATCAGGAAGGAGACAGAACAAATCAGGCATAATTTAACCCACTCTTCCTACAACAAATGCCATACAACAAACCATAACTCTAGCTTCTGTAAATTCTATCTCTTTGTTGGCTCGCTCCTTCCTTCCTTCCTTCCTTCCTTCCTTCCTTCCTTCCTTCCTTCCTTCCTTCCTTCCTTCCCTTCCTTCCCTTCCTTCCCTTCCTTCCTTCTTTCTCTCTCTCTTTCTCTCTCTTTCTTTCTCTTCCTTTCCTGTTACTGTGATAGATTTTGAACCTCAGGATTGTGCATTCCTGATCACCTTTCTTGGAGGCATTGTCATTAGTGAAAGGGGCTGAAGTATCTCCAAAGTTTGCCTGTTGGCATGCAGGGTGTCCAGATTCTTCCTCTTCTTTTTCTTCTATTTCCTTGCTTTTCCTTATTTTCTTTTACTTCCTTCCCCCTCTCCCTCCTTTCTCTGCCTCCTTTCCTCCTCCTCATTCTTACCTTCCTTCCCTGATTTCATGCTTTACTTCTCTCTCCCCCTTCCTCTCACTCCCTTCTTTTGTCTTTCCTGAGTTTAAATTTTGTCACTACAGAGGCCTTTATGTCTTTAAAAGATTTGATTAACCCCCCAAACTCCTAGAACTTAATGAGATATATACTAATTTTTAAAAAATAACATGCATTTATTTCTAAATAATAATCAAAATAGAAAAAGTCCAATAAGCCTAGACTTTAGACAAGTCTACTGACATTCCAAAAGAAAAAAAAAAAAAAAAGAACAGTTTATATGATTATTTTCAAACTGCTGAGAAAAAATGCTAATGAAAATGACCCTGAACAATTTTTCCATGTTACATTTTTTGTATTACTATCCCAGAAAAAAAACAGTCTCTCTCACTCTTCCTCCTTGCCTTTTATTCCACTGTAATATGAATAACTATTTCATTGCATAGATCTGGATATATCATAATTTCTTTAACCAGCCCATATTGATAGACTCTTGATGTGTTTCTACACTGTTGCTTATATAGGTAGCTGCAGTGAATATTATTGTACTTATTCCTTGGCAAAATTTTGTGAATATTTTCCGAGGATAAATTCTTAGTGGATTTTTGAACAAGTGTATGTGCACTTCTAATTTTTATAGATGTTGCAAAATTGTCTTCTAGAAAGGTCAGCTCAATCTATGCCACAATAAGAGGGTCATAGACTCAAACTTTCCTGGGGGGCAAAAATGGTATATCCTCATTGTTTTGATTTATGTTACATTCCTTCCTTCTCTCTTTCCTTCTTTCCTCCTCTCCCTGCCTCCTTTTTGTCATTTGGTTTTGTGTTTTACCCATTTTCCCATTTTTATTTTTCTTTTTTCCTTACTGATTTTTATATATTCATAAATTAAAAAAATTAAGCCTTACCCTTGCTAAAATATTGCAATTATTTTCTCCTGGATTGCCATGTCTTTTAATTTTCTTTAATATACATTAAATAAATTCAGCTATGCTTTCTTTCAAAGTTTTAGGTATTTTTAAGTGCCATTTTATATATCATGATAACCATAAAATCCTTTCTTTATTCAAGTTCATTACTTTATTGAAGATGTGTCTTGGAATGAGATTTCTGTAAGGGTTTACTGGAAAATGGTTTTCCCATTAGATTATCAATTCAGTTTTCCCTTCATTTTAGGGAATTTTCTGTGCCTATGTAGGATAGTTTATTCATTTGCTCTTGCATACATATTATTTTTTCTGACATTGTTTTAGAGTTTTTGTTGTTGTTGTTTGTTTCTTTCTTTCTTTTTTTCACTGTGACGATCTCAACTCCCTTTCTTCATTTGATCAGTAATTTGGTTTTTGCTGTTCTTGATTGCTTTATTTATGTAAGAGCGGAAAGTTTATCCTAGTGCCTACATTTCAGATCATTTATGTTATTTTTGTACAGAATCTTTAAGCTCTTTAATATTCTTTCAAAGTTCTTCAATAGTAACTGCAAGGAATTTTAATCTCTCTTGGGGTTGTGTTTTCTTCCTCTGTGCTTTGCTGGCTTCCACATTCACCTGCTCCCTCCCTCCCTTCCTTCCTTCCTTCCCTCTCAGCTCTGGCTTCACTGCACCTGCAGGGGATCTACACGGCCTACACATCAGCATGCTGCTCCTTTCTCACCTGCTCTGTGGCCGGCTGACCCTCCAGGAGCTACCTAGAAGCTGTTTTTCTTTTGGAGGTTGCCTTGGTGGGGGGTGTGGGTAACGTGGCCACAGCATCCACCACATGTGTCTTGTTGGATTTCTCATTCCCGCGTTGCACTGTTGCTCAGTTACCTGTCGTAATTGGGGTCTGGATTTGTGTTTTCAATTCAACACAAGACTCAGAGCAGAAAGTGTCAACCTGGAAGCTGCTCTGTGTCTTGTGTTCTTTTCTCTCTCAGCCTTCTAACCCAGAAGGTGATAAACCCTCTGCAGCCTTCCCAGGGAAGGAAGGAAGCTCCTTCTTCTGGGAAGTTCTTTCTTCTGGGAAGCTTTGCCTGGAGCTGAGAGTGCCTCCTCCCTTGCTTTAAGTTCCCTCCTTTTGTTTCCTTCTTGGTGAAGTTCCTTTTGTTGTCCGTGCTGCTAGAGATAATTATTTCTAGGCATTTGATATTAGTTTGCCTTTTCCCTACTGTTTTCCTTCCAGTAGGAAATCTACCTTTCCTTTCACAGGCTACCAGCTTTTCCTTGTGTTTAATTACTGTTTGTGTTGCTGCTACTTGCTTGTTTGTTCATATCATGTTTGGGGGAGAGTGAGGTTTTGACTTAGGCTTCGCACCATCCTCTTAAACCCAAGATTGGGTGTACAAAATATTTGATCTTTCTGGGTATTTTCTATGGGTGTCCCATGCACTGAGCCTTTGGCAGCACCTAGTTTTAAGAATGTATCTCAAGTAATGGTTCTGATAAGACTTGATATCATGGACTACATATTTGCTTTCCTCCCAAATTCATATGTTAACTTCCCAGCTCCTAATGTTACTATGTTTAGAAATAAAGCATTTTAGAGGTAATTAAGGTGGAATGAGGTCATAGGGTGGGAACTTAATCTGATAGGACTGTAGCTTTGTAAGAAGAAGAAGACAGAAATCTCTCTGCAATGTGAGGCCACAGTGAGAGGCAGCTGTCTATAAACTAGAAATCAGGTTTTCACCAAAACCTGAATTAGCTGGCACCTTTCTTTACCTGGGACGTCCAGCCTCCAGAACTATGAGAAATAAATTTCTGTTGTTTAAGCCTCCAGTCTATGGTATTAGGACAGTCCAAATAGACTGACATACTTGATTTACACTTAGTTCTTGCTTTGCAGGGACAAAAGTACAACTAATTGTAAGCTATGTATTACTCACTTAATCTATTTCCTCCCAAGTAACACCAGTTATAAACCTGCTATTTGACCACTGACCCCTCTTGTACAAATACTGTAGACGTGTACCTTTGCCCCCCTCCAGAGTCAAATAGTGAATGATTACGTTAACAAGAATATACTTATGAAAAATTGGTGTGTTCCTACAGAAGACCTTTTCCATGGCAACATGCCTCTTCATGTATTGATCAGGAATGTTCTACTCTAATCAAAATCAGAAACTGTCTTTGCTAGGAAAAGAAAGGCCGTGATGATAGCTTGAGGTGGGCAAAAGATCGTGATATTTATAAATGCTTCTTTTACATTTAACCAAGTGATGGGCCTCCATTCCATCATCAGTCGGAATAACACCTCTACAGAGAACCCAAGATTTAGGAAGAAAAGCCCTATGGATAGAAACCCTATACGTATTTCTGTGCCTGTCACCTGCTGGGATACAAGTGGAATGAGGCGTACTCACAGAGTTCGTTAGTCAGAATTCCACCTTTCCTAGGGGAAAAGACAAAAATGGGTGGTACTCTACCTTGGGGCTGCCTGGAGCAGTTGCCCCACCTGGGACGAAGGACAGGGTCAGGCTAAGTCTTAGTGCCACCCTACCTTAACGTAACCACTCACTCCTGAGGCAAGGAGAAAAGCCCCAGGAACCAGTCAACCAAGGCACAATAGGCTTTAGAGAGTAACTGAAACCTAATTACCATGCCCTTAGCTGTCCAACAAAGGGTCCTATGGTAGCCCCTGAACCTGGAGGAGGGCCCCACCCAGACAGCATAAAACAAACCCCAGACTGTTACCAGAGCCATTTCTTTGTTGCAACAATGGGGCAAGTGTGAAACCAAGTTTATGGTTTATTAACGAGGAGAAACATAGATAGGTTACCAGACCAAAAGCTCCATAGACGCTCCATAGACAATGGAACAGGCCACAGCCACTGAGGCCTTCCCAGGTGCTGTCACGTCTGTCAACTGAGCAGGATCCTGATCATGTTCTACACATACGGCTTTTTCTTCCCCCTTCGCAGGCCTCAAGTAAGCATCTAATTCCCATTCAGCCATATTATGCAGTCTCCACCCCTCCAGGGCTTAGCAGGAATGAAATGAAAACTGTTAAGGAGGCCCTTCTTGGCTGGGGGCTGCCACTGCTTATCTCAGATCAGGGTCTTTCCAGCGGGAACAGTACAAATTGGATGCCCCCAACACTCCTACCCCCATGCCGTCACATACCCTTTGTGGCTTTTTTGTCTCTACCAGCAACCAGCTAAATCCGTCCACAGCAGGGTCTCACTAAACACAGAGATGTGTACTTTTTCCAGAGGAGTCTCTTGATTCTTTTACTCTAATAGGCATCAGCTTCAGTCTTTTCAATGGTTCTTTATGTGAAATCTTTCATAAGGAAGGCATTTACTGCTGGAAATAACCAAGTTCATCAGACACACACAAGGATCCTGAAATAAAGTACCTTTGACTGTTGGCGTGAAATCTCCCATGATTATGTATATAGCTCTTCAGTCAAAGGATAATTTAATCCTGTACATTCCTAATCATGGATGTGCTTAATTTTTTCCACCAGACTGTGCCCTCTTTGTATGTTTTATTTTCCTAAATTGCATAATTTATTCTGGACACTTAATAACATCTAATGTGTATCACCTTTGTTCATGACCAGGGTACTAGAAATCTATATCCATGAGGCAAACTGCATTCAGGAAATAACCTGCAGACTGAGTAGAGCACCTGAGGAAGGTTGTCAGAGGGCTCTGAGCTGGAAATAACAGGTTTCATTTCTAATAAGCTAATTCCATTTCTGCTTTTGGACCCTCATCACCAATTCCTTTAGCTTCAAAGAAAAATGATAGAATTTTTCCTACTAGAAGACGTTTCTAAACATCCAGTATTAAATTACAGCCCACTTGCCATTCAGCTTGTCCTCACAAAGTTCTATCTGGATCTTCCTCTTCCTCTTCCTCTTTGAATGGCTTTGTATTTAACCATTTTTATGCCTTCCGATAGTCCCTGTACTGTTCTCACAGTACACAAACACACATGTGCCCACATCTCTGAAAGAGTGTCCAGGCCACATTCACCAAACACGTAACTGAAGCTGCAATTAGACTGGACCAGATGCATTTTGCTACAGAGAATAACTGTGAGAAGCTGATGTTGTGCCCTGCATATATGGGCTTATTTCCATCTTTTAGATTACAGGCTTAGAAATGTGTGTCTATGTTGTTTTTTATTGTTTGAAAAAGGTCGCTTTCCTTAAGAAATAAGAGAGATCATTGACCATTTTCCAGTCTAGCCAAACCCCCCTTCACAGAAGGGGTGCAGGGCCCCAGAGGAGTGGCATGTCTTTTCTGGGGCAGCAGGCATGGGGTTGGGGCTGAAAGATTTCCAAATTCCATTTCTGGACTATTTCCATTTCATCATCCAACACGGGTGACAACAGTGAGAGAGACTCATGGAGGCAGGTAAAGTGAGGCTGGAGTTTGGGAGGTGGCCCCAGAACACAGGCCTGACTAGTCAACTTGAATCTACTCAAAAGAAGTAGACTGAAATGTCTTCCATATCCCTGAGATGGGTTGGGAGGAGGCACGGATGAGTAAACTCATTGACAATGAAGACAGTACTTGATGCCACATGACAGGGACCTCCTGTGATCTGCACCCTCAGTGGCAGTGGCAGCAGCACAGTGGTGGTGGGCTGAGGCTGTACCCTCCCTCCCCCGGGAACTGAGTGTCTTGGGGTTCGCATCACGTTCCCCTATCTTCCCCTTTCTTAGGATCAAAGAAAGCTCAGTGGTTTGGTCCTGCTTTCTAATGATTTGCATGATTTGGAATGTAAGGGAATAAAGAGATTTTAAAAATGAGGCAGAACAAAGCTTCATGGCTTCCTCAGGCTCCAGAGAATCTAGGGGCCCCAGTAGTAAAGAGAGAGGGGGTCAATCAACAGCAGTTGGGTCTGTGATGATGTCACCTCACACCCCTCACAGTCTGGCCACAGGAGGCTTCTCTAATACAAGCCACAGAAACAGCTCCTCCGAGGGCTGCCATGTCTTGCAGAACCCCTGGGTGCTGAGCATTTTAACTGGCCTTTTCCTTCAAGCTTGATTTATTTCTGACTGCTGAATTTTGCTTTTGTCTTGACTGCTGATATCTCCAGGTATTCTGGTCTCTCCCACAGTCAAGAATGCTGTGAGCTGTGATGCCACCGCACTCTACCGAGGGTTATAAAATAAGACTCTGTCTCTAAAAAAAAGAAAAAAAAAAAAAAGAATGCTTTGCATGTCTCAGAATTTGACAATAGAGTGGCTTTCTTAGCTCCCTGACAAAGCTTCTTCTCTTTTCTGAACCTCTCAGACTATCACAGATACTCCTGCAGTTGTCAAACCGACTTCATTCTCTGTGTGAAAACAGTGCCTCCAATAAGAGAACGGGCTCTGTGGGCAGTAAATCACAGCCCCACACCTGCTTTATCTTCTGACATTTAATCTTTTGCTCTATGAGACAATTCAGGAAACTCTTCCCTTCATAGAAAAAAAAAAAATTGCATCCAAAATTTTCCTTTCAGGCAAGGAAATCTTAATCCTGTTTTCTCTTCATGTATTTTACCAAACTAAAGATTCTGTTACATAACCTCTTCAGCAAGGTAACAATTCACCTTTGAGGAGGAGGCAGTCCAATTCTGATTTATTGATCTCAAGGCACAATGGTTTTCTTTAAAAAAAAAAAAAAGTACCGAGTCTGTATGTGATTGTCAAATAAAAGTCTGAAGACTAGGCTTTTTAAAGGGGAAAAAAAACCAACAGAGTTTAATTTCTTCTTTTTTATAGATTACACAGACATTTTTGCTTATAAAAAGAAAATCTTTGAAAGTTGAAAATAATGCAGCTAGAAGCAGGAACACTCCCCACCCCCAGCCCCCCAAACCTATTGCTTCCTTTGAGCAAATGGAAGGAGTTATATTAAAAGCTACCCTCAATTTTCAGCTTTCTGGTTCTATTTCATTTAATGTGGTTGCTGTTTGGCTGACTTCAATAGAGCATTGATTACTTGTGTGGTTATAAACCTTGGAGAAAGAAAGAGGACAGGTTCTTATATACTAGTAAGTGTCCTCTGCTATAGACATGGGGGAACTTGGAGTGTGCACGTGTGCTAGGGGAAAGGAAAGGACTGCTTCTTAAGTTTTTATTATGTAAGGAGGAAGTTATATTTATTTTGTGGCTAACTTGTTATATTTTTATCTAACATTGCTATTAACTTGGATTAAAGCCAAATTCAGGCAGCGAGGACTTACATTTGCTTAGCCAGCATTACCAACCTGAGATCACTCAAGTTACAACCCCTGCCTGAGGTTTACATTGGTAGTGAATTCACGATGCAAACTGGCATGATGGGCACCAGGTTGTGGTTCAAATTCATAGGGGAGACATTTTTTAAAACTCTGTGTATTAACTGCAAAGTTAAGATACCCAAGTCTCCTAGGTTTTTTGCAGGAGCTCTCGTTGATGCCTGGGCCATCTCCCAGGTCTGCCTCCGAGTCCTACCACAGCTACAGAGGACAGAACGAGGACAGTACTCTGATGATTCCCCTCTGCTTCTCCCTGCTTCTCTGCTAGAAGCACCAGTGCATCTGGTCGCGCCCATGCAGAAGACAGTGGACGGGGCCTGAGCGTGTGCAAGTCTGAGTCATTTGCTTATTGATTGCTCTTCACAAAGAACATCTCCCAGGGCTAAACTTCAACCAGTGAGAAAGGGTGTCAACTGGGTGACAGCCCAGCTTCCCTGCTCTGATGGGACAACTCGGAAGCGCATTCTGCATGGTTCCTCCAAGGCTCTCCAGTGGCTCTAGCCCTAGTTTCTTGGAGCGATCGTCTGTTCTTCACTATGTGCCAGTGGTTACCTTCCCTGCCCTGTCTTATTTGTACACTTGCTTGCTCGAACTTCCTGGGATTGCCTCTCAAGTAAACCACTTGTGCTCAAGATCTGGTCTCAGGATATGCTTTTAGAGGGACATAAACTTGTCTGGCTAGAATGTGTCCTCATAGCTCCCTGCAACCTCGCATGCCTAGGTTCAAGCAATCTTCCTGCCTCAGTCTCCTGAGTAGCTAGGACCATATGTGTGTGCCACCACACGTGGTCAATTTTTCTATTTTTTTGTAGAGATGGGCTCTTGCTCAGGCTGGCTGTGGAACTCCTGATCTCAAGCAATCCTCCTATCTTGGCCTCCCTGGGTGCTAGAATTACAGGCATGAGCCATTGCAGCAGGCTGGCACTTTCTTATATCTTTTTTAACTTCACCTGAGGGATTATTTTTTCTTTCTCAGTGACATATAATAATAGAGTCATTCTTAACAATTGAAGATAATTTCATAGCACACTTGTAAAAGGAAAATAAAAGTCATCTAGCATGTCATAAATGCATTGAATATGCAGAATGAGTTGTTGGCTTTCCTCCTGAAAATCAAGTTTTTAAAAGTTCTGAAATGGTCTGTCCAACCTGATCTAGCATCATGTTATAGGTCTCAGGTCTTTTCACAGAGTTCTAAAAATAGGAAATAATAGATATTAAAAGGTTTTATTTCATTTTTTTTTTTTCTTTGAAACAGAGTCTCACTCTGCCACATAGGCTAGAGTGCTGTGGCATCAGCCTATCTCATGGCAACCCCAAACTCCTGGGTTCAAGGAATCCTCCTGCCTCAGCCTCCTGACTGGTTGGGATTATAAGAAACCACCACAATGCCCAGTTAATTTTTCTAATGTTAGCAGAGATGAGGCCTCACTCTTGCTCAGGTTGGTCTTGGACTCCTGAGCTCAAGGGAACCACCTGTCCCAAACTCCCAGAGTGCTGGAATTGTAGGCATGAGCCACCATGCTTGGCCTATTTCGTTATTTTTTTTTAATCCTTTGGAAAAGCTATATGTGTTCCATGATTTCTCATATATGACATGAAGCCCAATTAGCCAATTGACAGCCTTACGTATCCACCTGAGTTTTTAAATATGTGGTTCATGGACCATCTGCATTGGGTATACCCTGGGTGATTATAAAATGCAGACTGTCAGGCATCTTAGCTATTCTCCTGAATGAGAATCTGTAATTGGTGGGACCTGTTAGTCCACAGTTTAACAAATTGCCCCAGTGATTCTTAAGGACATGGAAGTTTAAGAGTCACCTGCTTACAGGCAGTCCCCAAGTTACAAACATCTGCCTGACAAATGACTCACAAATGGAGGCTATTTTAGGTAACAGCCAAATGTACCTGTTCCAACTAACATGAAAATTCTACTTAAAAACAAACCTACAGCATTTATCTTGTTCATAACCCAGGGACGTCCTGTATTGACTGTTCTCCACTAAAATGGCAACTTTAAACTTCCTGGACTTCTACTATCTAGAAATTTTATTCATAGTGTAAAAGTTACAGCTAAAATTAATAAAGAAAACAGAAACAGTGGGAAGAGCATTTAGTCAATAGCACAATCTCTTTCTTGCTAAATGACCACAATATTCATAATTCCAGACAAAATTGCTGGAAAAGTACTTCATTCATTTATTAATTTAGCAAATTTTATTTGAAGCCTTTAACATGTCAGGTTGTACAGCTACAAAGGTAAATGAAAGTCTGTCCTAACTCAGTTGACAGTATAAAGACCTTGAGTCGAGGTGGAGTGTGTAAGTCTGAGGTCTGAATCCTGATTCTGCTGTTCATTAACTGAGGGGTTCCAGGCGCGTTATTTAACCTCACAGTGATTCAGGTTCCTGCTATGTAAAAAGCAGAAAATTACTTACTTCACAGGTAAGTTATACACAGAGGGGGTCAAAAAAGTGTCTACACATTTTAATAAAGGAAAAAACAGTATTACAATTGTAATACTCAATATATACAAAGAACAAAAGATAGATGCAAGTCACATTTCACTTGTGCAATTGTAAGAGGTGGTCATTGTGGTCACCATCAGCGTCCAGACACTTCTGATTACGGTGAGCTACTGCTTGAGCAATGCTGACCAAAGTGTCCACTTGTATTGTTGTGCGTGCCATGTCAATTTCTTCCTGAAGAAAATGTGGCCGATGTAGCTGGTTTTCTATGGTAAACCATGTCCTTTCAGGTCCCCATAGGTAGAAGTCAGGGGCCATTAAGCCAGGAGAATGTGGGGGAACTCAGCTGCACCTCTTCATCTTCTCCATTGTTCTGGCAACATCTCATCAGGGGCACGTAGGCTTGTTCTGCTAACTCCTGTCTCACATGCACACTGTTTGGTAGATGTCTGCAGCCATCATGTAAACTGTTACCACAGCAGAAGCAGCAGAACTTGTTGCTGTGCAAAGCCTCCTGGACCTTCCCCTGTGCGCATTGCACACTGGACAACCCATCTCATACGTATTATGAGTGTGTGCCGTGGTGAGGTGTGCTGGAGCTTCTGCATATTCACGCCTCCATTGTCATGGCACTTCCACAACATTCTTGAATTTCAGATACCACCTTAAAACCATCTCTCCTGCCTCCAATGACAACCATGCTTCTGCCATTTTCTTTGACCTGCCTGTGGCATGGTGACACTAACGTTCATTTGATTAATGCCATCTTTTGAGCAAACCTCACACCACACATTGCTATTGTAATTCAATTCAACTTTAAAAATCAATACATAGATAGCATCTCTTAAATAAATGTGTATACCTTTTTGGGTACCCCTGGTAATGATAAGGCACCTTAGTGGGGTGTGTTAGAACCATAATAAAAGCTCCTAAAAAGTTATTCTTTCACTACCAATCAAATGCACTGTCAGGGCAGGGAAAAACACAAGGCAGTTTGAGGAGTGATTACGCCCCTGTATCTTGGAGACAGATTTTCCTGTTTTCAATCCTGGCTCTTCCACTGACCAACTGTGCAACCCTGGGCAGGTGACACACCTCTGCCTGTCCCTGCACAACTCTGGTTCTAGCCTTTGACTTTCACCTGCCTTATTCCCAGTAACCCCTTTGTTCTCCTAACTCCATCTAGGTGTTTTCTTCTCAGAGGACCCAACCCACATTTGGGGGCATGTGTTAGAATGGAAGTAGACATCATGCTCATAGTCTGAGGGGCGAGTCAGTAGGGAGGGGAGATAGCATTAACTGGGGAGGCAAAACCCTGGAGAGAAAAGGAGATCTCTGAGGGCAGAGGCAAGGGGGACACCTGGGCGAGAGAGTTTTGCTGCTCACAGGAAGCATTTTAACTTTTGGAGGATAATGCTGCTTATTTTTGTATCCCTGTTGTCCTATTTTTTAAGTGAATATCCTATGAGTTTATCATCTTGGATTAAAAATTAGTCCACCAGAATGAGTCATGGCAGAAGCATTGGCAGGAATAAGAGACTGACTCATTCTGTGGATGATTAAGCCACTAAGAGATCTTTGTCGACCCACCGGCACCCTAAATTTTATTTTCTGTTTGCTAAACAATGTAATTTGATTACACTTTAAGTACTGTGCTTTCTTATTTTTCCCTATTATGTAAATTATGAATGGAAATTCACGTAAGATGAAGATATACATGCTTGTCTCTGTGAAGATGGGCTGTGTGTGACCAGGGCTGGCTTTGAGCTGCTCTTCTGGACATGGGGCTGAGTTTCCTTTCCACCATCCTGCTAATATGTGGCAGCACCTTTTCAGACAGTGCCAAAGGTCTGGGCTGCAGTTAAGGTCCAGAATTTAATTAAGGAAGGGTGAGGTTGTTGGACTTAATAATAAATTCTAGGTGATGTCGATAGACATTTGCCATCATTTCTGAGAACCTACTGAACACCTGTTAGGCATTTTGCACTGGTTACATCATAAATGCTGAGCATCTGGCATGTGTCAAACTCTTCATAGGTGACAAAGAAACAACTGTATGTGAAAGTAAGTCTTGGCCTCCAAGGACTTAAGTGATTACTACTCAAAGTGATTATGGATCATACTGGGTTAGTAGAGGACATCTAACCCAGTCTTCCTGGGGGTGGTTTCAAGGAGATATTCCTGGGTGAAGTGACATCTGGCAGAGCCTTGAAGGATGAATGGGCCTGGCCAAGAAGAAGGGGTCCCAGGAGCGGCAGCAGGTGTCATGGCCCAGAGCAGATGGCACATGACCAGCTAAAAGTTCAGCCAGGAATCACCATAGTAGATCAAGGTGGCTGGAGTTTAGAGGATGAAGAAATGTCATCAAAATGTTGTGAGACCAGGGAAGGTGGCATAACAGACTTGCATTTTAGAAGATTAGTGGCTGCTGAGGGAAGAATGAATTTAGGGGGAGAGACGACAAGTGGGAAGAGCAGTGAGGAGGGGGAACTTTCTTCCCAGGCAGGGGTGGGCTACTTTACAACTTCTTAACTAGTGAGGCGGGACTCCACAAGTTAACAGTACCCAACAGATCATGCACAGAAGTGACACAGGCTACTTCTGGGACTGGCACCTTAAATACCCTCTACCATTCCTGGCCCTCCTCTGCCAGGCTTTGGGCAGGGGCTCACAATCATGAGTGAGCATCAGAATCCCCTGGGCAGCTTGGTAAAAGACACATTTCTGGATCATGTCCCTGAGCCTCCTATTCAGTCAGCATGTGGTGATGCCCAGGCACTTGCATTTTTTTTTTAAATTTCAGGTTAATGTGAAGATACAAACAACAAAGTCACAAAATTTGAATTTTTTAGGTAGAGTCCCTCTTGTAGTTGTGTCCTACACCAAAAAGATGTGCCATACACCCCTACATTGTGCCCATTAAGTGGGAGCACACCAATGCCCCCATTCTCCCTCTCCTCAATTTGAATTAAAATGAGTTTTTCTCCTCTGTGGCATGATTATATAATCTATTTGCTTCATACTAATATTGAGTACATTGAATATTTGCTTTTCCATTGTTATGATACCTTACTAAGAAGGATGTGTTCTACCTTCATCCAGGTTAATACAAAAGATATAAAGTCTCCATCTTTTTATGGGTGAATAGTATTCCATGGTATACCTACACCACAGTTTGTTAATCCATTCCTGGGATGATGGGCATTTAGGTTGTTTCTACATCTTGGTGATTGTAAATTGAGCTCCAAGTCTTTATAATAGAATGATTTTTTTTTCTTTTGGGTGAATGCCTAGTAGTGGGATTGCAGGGTCAAATTTGAGTTCTTTAAGGATTCTCCATACTTCTTTCCAAAAAGATTGTATTAGTTTGCAGTCCCACCAACAGGATAAAAGCATACTCCTTTCTCCACATCCACGCTAGCATCTGCAACTTTGGGACATCATGATAGGACTAATCTTACTGAGATTAGGTGATAACTCAGGATAGTTTTGATTTGCATTTCTCTGATGATTAGGGACAAGGAGTGTTTTTTCATATGTTTTTCATATGTCTGTCTTCCTCAAAGAAGGTTCTGTTAATATCTCTTGCACAATGATAGATGGGATTGTTTGCTCTTTTTTTGTTGATTAATTTGAATTGCCTACAAATTCTAGGTTAATACAAATATCTTTTCCCAATCTGAAGGTTGTCTATTTGCTTTAATTGTTGTATCCTTAGCTGTGCATAAGCTTTTCAGCTTAATTAAGTTCCATTTGTTTATTTTGGTTGTTGTTGTGATTGCCACTGAAGTCTTCTTCATAAAATCTTTCCAGAGGCTTATATCCTTTATATTCTTTCCTTGTCTAATTGCATTAGCTAGAACTTGTAGCATTATGTTTAGTAGTGGTGGTGATTGAAGACATCCTTGTCTGATTCCAGTTCTAAGTGGAAAAATTTTCAGTTTTACTCCATTCAATATGATATTAGTTATGAGTTTGTCGTAAATGGCTTCAATCAGGTTAAGAAATGTCCCACCTATGCCTATATTCTTAAGTGTTTTTGTTAGAAAAGGATGCTGAATTTTGTCAAATGCTTTTTTGCATCTATTGGGATGACCATATGGTCTTTGTTTTTGCTTCTCTTGATATGGTAAATTGCATTTACAGATTTGTGTGTGTTAAAACAGCATTGCATACCTGGGATAAAGCCTATTTGATCATGATATATAATTTTTTTAATGTGTAACTATAATCTATTGACCAAGATTTTATTGAGTATTTTTGCATATATATTCATTAGTGAAATTGGTCTGTAGTTCTCCTTTTCAGTTAGGTGTTTTCCTGGTTTTGGTATTAGGGTAAATGTTGCTTCAAAGAACATATTGGGGAAGGTTCCTTCCTTCTCAATGTTTTGAACTAGGTTCTGTAGTATAGGTATAGGCTCTTCTTTGAAGGTTTGATAGAATTCTCATGTGAATCCACATGGTACAGGGCTTTTTTGTTGTTGTTGGAGGCTTTTTTTTTTTATTATTGCTTCTGCAATCTTAGTGCTTGATATTGATCTATTTCTTCTTGGTTAATTCTAGGGAGAGAGTGTGATTCCAGCTATGGGTCCATTTCCCCTGCATTGTCAAATTTCTGGGAATAGTTTCTTATAGTACTCAGAGATAAACTCTTGTATCTCTGTGATATCTATTCTCATTTTCCCCTTTTCATTTCTAACTGAGGTTATTAGAGATTTTAATTTTCTGTGTAGTTAATCTTGCCAAAGGTTTATTGATTTTAGTTTTTCAAAGAACCAACTTTTTGCTTTATTAATCTTCTGAATGATTCTTTTGTTTTCAATTTCATTTATTTCTGATTTAATTTTGGTTATTTCTTTTGTTCTGATGGGTTGGGGATTAGACTGTTCTTTCTTTTCCATTTCCTTAAGATGATTCATTAGGGTGTTGGTATGTTCTCTTTCTGTTTTTCGGATATAGGTATCTAATGTGACAAATTTACCTCTTAGGACTGCTTTTGCCGTATCCCACAGGTTTTGGGATTTTGTAGCTTCATTGTTGGTATGTTTGAGGAATTTAACAATTTCCTTCTTTATATCTTCTTTGACTCCATTCAGTATAAGGTTGTTTAATTTTCATGCATTTGTGTGGGGATGAAAACTTTTCTTGGGGTTGAGTTCCACCTTTATTGCCTTGTTGTTTGAGAAGATACAAGCTAAATTTTAAATTCTTTTGATTTTGTTGAGATTAGTTTGTGTCTTAGGAAGTGATCTATTTTGGAGAATGTTCCATGGTGTGATGAGAAGAATGCATAATTTCTTAGCTTTGGGAAGATGTGCTCTGTAAATCTATTAAATGTGTTCTAGGGTCACATTTAAGTCTATGTGCTCTGTAAATCTATTAAATGTGTTCTAGGGTCACATTTAAGTCTTTTGTACTTTTGTTTAGTTTCTGTTTAGAGGATATGTCCAGGTTTGTCAGAGGGATATTAAAGTCCCTAGATACTATGATGTTCTGTGATATCATATTTCTCAGACCAAACAAGGTCTGTTTCATAAATCTAGAAACATTTAAGTTGGGTACATAAATACTTATAATTGAAATGTCCTCTTGTTGTATTTTATTCTTGATCATAATGAAGTGACCATCTTTCTTAAGTTGGTCTTAATGAAGTTAAGTCTTTCTTAACTTCAGTTGCTTTAAATCCACTTGTATCTGAAAATAAGGTTGTGACCCCTCCTTTCTTCTGGTTTCCATTTGCCTGAAATACTTATTTCCATCCCTTTACCCTGAGTCTCCAGTTATGTTTCCTGGAGAAAGTATATGAACAGCTTGTGCTTTTTTGTACAGCCAGCTGTGGATAGTTCAGTGGGGAATTCAAGTCATTAACATTTATTGAGAGAACTGATAAATGTAGTACAGTTCTTTCTATTCATCTTATTTTTTTGAAAGTATGTTCTTTAGTTTTATTTTTTGCATTATTGTGGAAGCTAGGTTTTCTGTTTATTTTGCTGGTGGGCCATTGTGATGGTCACTGTGGAGAATAGGTCTAAGTATTTCTTGTAGAGCTGGTCTAGTTGTGGTGAATTTCCTCAATGTTTTCATATCAATAAAAGATTTGATTTCTTCTTTGATTTTGAAGCTTAGCAGGATACAGAATTCTAGGCTGAAAATTGTTTTGTTTAAGAAGGTTAAAGGTAGATGACTGTTCTCTTCTGGTTTGGATAGTTTCAGCTGAACCATCTACTGATGTCTTGATAGATTAGCCCCTGTAGGTCTCAATTGGTGCTTACTTGTAGCTGCTTGCAGAATTTTCTCTTTCATCTTGACTTTGGGTAGATTTACTACAAGGTGTCTTGGAGATTCTCTATTGTGTTGAGATGATCTGGGATTCAATATCCTTCTAAAAGGAGTGTTTTGGAATCTTTAGTGCAACTTGGGAAATTTTCCCTTAAGATATTCTCAAGTAGGGCTTCCAATACTTTGGGATGTTCTTCTTCCCCTTGGGATCCCATAACTTGTGTTTGACTGCTTCAGGGAGTCCTAGAATTCTCTGAATGAATGTTCTCTTTTTCTTCTTTTCTGTTTCTTTAACTCCCTGGGTTAGCTCATGAACTTTATTCTCTAGCTCTGAGATTCTTTCTTCTCCATGGTCTAATCTGTTCTTAATACTTTCTACTACATTTTAAAATTCTCCGATTGACTCCTTCAATTCCTTAAGCTCTGCCATATCCTTTCTATAGTCTTCATATCTTTTGTCCATTTTTTAGTTCTGTTTTTTCACTTTCTCATTAATTTCCTTTCTTGCCTTTGCCATCCATATTTTAAATTCCCTTTCTATCATTTCCATTAATTCTTTATAGGTAGGATCCTCTGTGGAAGTTGCTTCATGGTCCCTTGTGGAGTTTGCTCTGTTCTGGTTTTTCATGTTGCCAGAATCTTTCTGTTGGTTCTTCCTAATGTGTATTTTCTTCTTGTTCACTTCCTTCTCCTATTTTTTCTTTCTCACAAACTCCTTTATTTACATCACCTTGTCTCAGAGCTTAGGTGTTGAAGTGGCCTTCTGTGCTAATTTTCCTCAATTTCAGACCTCCTTGTTGGCTTCTGTAGTCTTTTTGTGCCCAAAGAGTGATGTCCGTGGATGGGTTCACCCAGACAGAGGTGGTGTTTTCTTTTCCCTGCCTCACCATAAGTGATTATTAAGATGTTTCTAGTCTGCCATCTTGGTCTACCCTCAGCACTTGCATTTTTGACAAGTTACTAGGTGATGCTGTTTCTATGGTCCAGGAACCACATTTTGGTTTCTGCAGCCCTAAGAAATGTGTGTGAGAAGGAATGATCCTGGGTTCCTGAGTGACTGCATGGAGCATCCTCACATAGAACCACTTTGGAAGGTGAAATAAATAAGGAAAGTGCCCCGTGGATGTGGGCAGGTGAAAGTGAGTACCATGTTGTCTTCTCTGGCAGACCTTTGCGGTGCTCCTCCTTTTCCTTGCAATGTCCAGCATGTCTCCACCCCCAGGCAGCTAACCCTACTTATGCTACAGGTTCCAGGCTGGCCATATTTCTATCAGTATGGCTACTCAGACAAAGTCCCAGCTGGTTGCCTGCCCACATACTGCCCTCTGCATTATATAAAATATATACATGTATCTAGTATTATAGTATTGTTCTATTTTATAACCTATTATTCCAAGTTAGCTTGTCTTTAAATTTGGTTGCCTTTGCAACCCTCTAAAACTATTTTTACAGTTGACTCAATAGTGATTCATTCTAGTCCAGTGTCTTATTTCCATGAATCACTGTAATAGTTGATGAACAATGTCCAAACAGTGCTTAGCCCTCAGAACAGAAAATAAGTTTATTGTTTCACTGATGAGATAAAAGTGAAAAAATCTCTCTGAGAAAGACATTTTATATAAAAAAAATTATAAAAGCACTTGAAGGATGTCCCATATCAACACATCTGAGACCTGAAACACAAGAACTCCATGCTAGTAGAAGGACTCAATTGTAGAAGAATGGAAATTGTAAGTTGTGGGAGTATATGAGACACTTAATCAAGAAGAAAAATGTAGTGGCTTAAAGTGGTGGAACAACAATACTTTCCTTTTTAAATGGTTAATATGTGTTTGAAGCCCCAAAGGAAGGAACTGGTGGAAATAAAGATATAAAGATATGCACTAAGCTGGAAAACTGGAAATAATTAAGGAGGCAGGGTCTTGGGTGATATAAAAGAGAAAGATATACAGAGTAACACTAAGGTTGATTTTGGAAGGCTGTTATAGTAAGACAGAAGAGGATTAAGAGGGGGAATATAGCCTGTCAAGGATCATTTTAGTGGATAAGATGAATGGTTAGGGAATTTCCCTTTTAGTGACCTTGATTTTCTCAGCAAAGTGGGACCATCTGCAAGGACAGCAATTTGAAGACACAAAATAAAAGGAAGAAAGAGATGAGGTTGGGGAGAAAAAGAATGAGAATGGGGAAAGTTTAGAACAGTTACTCTAAGGAGTATGCTTGAGTTATCAAAGAGATGACTTACAGGAACCATTAAACACAGGACATCAGTAACATATTTTATCCTAGAAATAAAAAAAAAAAAAAAAAGATGACTTACATTTCTAGAACAGCAAGCTTGGTCTTACTTTGAAATTATCCCACTGTTGCATCTTTTCTCCCTGAGAACTAGTTCTGATACTTTGTTCCTGCATACCTCAGCTTTGCTTTGTGTTTTTCCTCATATGGCCTTCCTTGGCCATTTCATAATCATCCCCTTTTAATATTTTGGGGATTCATATTCCCCACCTCTCAACTTGGTGAAGAGGGCTTTCTGCAGCTTCATGTTACTTCAGCAAATGTTTATGAAATTCCATCAGGTTCCAGAAGCTGCAGGAAATGGCGAGGCTGTGACTATGAATTAAACCTTATGCCTTCCCTGGAGGTTTTTGCAGACTGTGTGGGAAACAGACTCACAAATACATCATTTCATCACCACACAGCTGGTGCTGTCATGGAGGCATAAGTCTTAAATGATCATTAGTAGTCAGATTAATGGTATTCATTCATTCTCCAAATATTTTGTGAGTACCCCCCATGTATTATGTGATGTGAACCTCTGGCAATATAGTGGAAGAGGTGACAGCTATGGTTTTTGCTTTTGGGATATATGCTTTAAGGAAAATAAAAAAGTGTGATATGAAGGAGAGATCAGAAAGGGGAGTGATTGAGCCTGAGTGATTTGAGATGGGATCACGTAGGTAGGGTAAGTAGGGGAGCTTGAGACCCAAATGAGGAGTTATGTCCAAAGATGCAGGAACAGATGTTTCTCCCCATGGGGCACCTCCAGAAAACTGGCTCAAAGGCTAAGCTTCTATCTTTTTGCCTGTTCAAATAGTAGAAAGGCCAGTGGGATTGAAGACAAAGACATGAATGAGTTAAAGTAAACTGATATCAGAACAAACACAGCAAGGACAACAACAAAAATTTTACAGGGAAGAGGGACAGTGGATCAAGACTATGTGGGCCGTTATATGGACATTGGATTATATCCCACTTAAGACTAGGAGGAACTAAAGGATTCTGAGGAAGGGTGGGATATTATATTCTTATTTTGCAAAAGAACCACTCCAGCTTCTGTGAGACCTTACCTAGCAAGGAACCAAAGATGAAGCCAGGAAACCCAAAAGGAGTTAAGGAGATAATTGATGTGACAGATAGTTTTTAACTGGGTGTTGGGGAGGGTGAAGGAGATTGGAGATGTGATTGTATCTATTAAAAATAGACCAATAAAATTTGGTGATGAATTTGGATGTTTGGGATAAAGATAAGAGTTAAGACACTTTCAAAATTATGGATCTGATCATCAGAAATGATGGAATTAGCATTTGCTAGAGAAGGAAGACAAAAAATTATAGATGGAGAAACAGATATTAAACACTCAGTTTAAAAAGGTTAAATTGGAAATGGCAATGAAACATCAAGTGGAAAGACTTAGTAGAAAAATCTAGAGTTCAGGGGAATTATCAGGAATTAAGATTTGAGTTAGCCACTCTTGGTGATTCATTTGTTGAGGTAGGAAAAGGAGAAAATCAGAGTCAAAGAGGAGGATGGTTTGGACAAAAACCTCTAAATAAGGACCCAAGAGACTTATTTTTAGTCCTGATTATTCACTAAGTTACTAGAAGACAACAGATAAGTCATCTAACCCCAATTTCTTCATTTATAGGACAAACGGGTGGGATAGTAGAAATTCCCAATCACCTCTAAATTAAATATTAAAAAATACTCATAATATTAATATACAGGGTGGACATAAAGTTAGTGTACAATTTAAAATAGCTTAACATAGTTTAACCTAAATCAATAAGAAAAACAAGGTGAATATTTGGTTAGAAATACAGCCAAAAGATATTAACATATAATTCTCCAAAGAAAAAATAAGAATAGCAATAAATAACCAAAATAGTTTTGGCACTCAGCTTCAATAGTGTTACTACCTTTTAAAAAAACTAGCTATACAATAGGAACAATAAAATATATTTAACAAACTCAACAAGAAATATAAAAAGTTTATGTAAATGAGAAATGCAAATGCTAGGAAAGAGTTATAAAAGATTATTTTGGAAGAGTCACTGTAAGGATGTTCTAAATTTAGCTTAATTAATCCCAATAAAATATCTACTAATTTTTTTTTTTTTGGTAGAACAATACAAAGTAATTATGAAATTTGTGTGGAAAAATAAACATTAATATATCAAAGGAAATTCTATAAGAGAGCTCATTCGATATAGAGCTCCTTCCATTTAAAGTGGACGAACGGAGCTGTAAGATCTGAATTAAGAATGGGTGGGAGAGTACAATAATGTGTAACTAGATGGGGACTTTCTCCAATCCCCCAAGTCACTACCCTTTAGAGAGAGATGGCAAAAACAGAAAATCTTGTGTGAGTACCAAGTGATATTAAACTACGCAAGATTTTACTTCTGGGTAGAGTGCTAGAGTCAAGTCCTCTTAACAGGTGATACTTATGTTGCATATAAATGGCTGAGTTTTAATAATTAAATCAACAGTAAGTTACTTCATGACAACATGATTGAATAAAAACAAATGAGCATGTCTCTAAACATACAGATAGGTGTCTCCTGCCTGGTCTTCAAGGCCAAACAACATGTAGTCACAAGGTAAAGAAAAAAATAAAATTCCCTCTTCAGCACAGAAGAAATATTGCTTCCATACTCGAAAACAGGCAACTGAGAAAAGATCAAAATACAGGATGGGATTTACTGGATTATTAAAGAGCTCTAACCCCAGCCCTGATAGAAGGAACATAAGTCAAAGAACTCTAAAGGAGGACATGGGTTACATTGGGAGGCCAGGGTAGGGCCTTTATTTGGCCAAAGGGATCTCTGCCCTGATAGGAATCCCCCAGCAAAGGACATGCATGGAAGGTCAGGTCGAGTGACACTACAGCAGATGCTTAGACTGGGGAAAAGGGCCAGTGATGGGAAAAGGATGTGGCCCACAGATATTTAATTTGCTGTCCTATTATTTTTCTTGGCTTCTGTTGAACCCAGATGGCAATCAGAGTTTTCCCTAGCACACATACTCTGCTTGAGAACAGAAGGCTAGTAGCTTTGCAAATGAGGGAAATGGAAAAATCTGACCTACTTATCTGTAGGCCCATACTTCCTGTGTATTTATGACAGCCTATGTGTTCTAATCTAGAAAGCATGGTATTAGGCTGTCAATGCTAACTTCTCCCTTAGTGTATCAAAAGTCGCTAGTTATTAAGAATCTTTTGGAACCAGAAAGTATATACATCAAATCCTCATAATCCTCATCAAATCTAGTCATAAGAACTGATGAAGACATCCAGTCTTCATCCAATGGGAAACTGAGGCTTGAAGAAGTTAAGTAACAAGTCCAAAGTCCTAAGGCCAAAAAGTCATAGACCTGAAATTTTAATCCAGATTCCACTCACCTTCCTAACAGGCAGACCTATGTTTTAAAGCTGAGTAACAGTGGCAGAAAGAAAATTTAGGACAGCCCAGAGATCAACACTGACAGTTCACATTCTAAAATGACACTGGATGAGTGCAAAGCATTGAGGCTGGATGGGAATTTGAGTCAGTGGAGCCTTTCATTTTGCAGATATCACGGAAGTTAAGTGACACACAGTTAAAGGTGCAGAACTAGATGATGGTAGGCACAAGTGGGGTGGGACATCACAACTCCTTTGTTTAAGTCAGTGCTCTATTTATCTAGGGTCTGTCTCAACAGGTATTTCTTAGAACATCTACAGGCAGCCGGTGCACAGACCAAAACCATCTGCTTCAACCTTCTGGCACTAGCAGAATGCCGTTACTTACAGTTATGGTCAGAAGAATCTGCTAGGTGGTAAATTGGAACACCACTCTGTGTATTCTCCATAAATGTTATTTTCTCTATCTCTCCCCTGGGAGTGATACAAAATTTAAAAGATTATAAATACAGCAACATGGTGGTGGGCTATTTACTTACTAAAGTGGAAGGACTTGGCCACGTAGCATCAGAGCAGCTAGGCATTCAACACTGCTGCAGGTGATACCACCCCCACATGCTGCAGTTTCTGTCGACAAGGGCATTGAGTGGAGACTGTCTCCCCAACAATCCCTTGATATTCACTATAGTATATAATCTCAATTCTATTTTTTTAATTTGTAGTTCTTATTAGATACATGCACAAGATAAAACTTTAGAAGTACAGACTTCTTTCCCGTCTTAGGCCCATCCCTAAATCTTTATAATTTCTACTTTTAGTTTTTCTGGTGGTCATCATCTTGCATTTAAACAATGTGATATTGGGTTATTATTTTTATTTATCTGCCTTATGTAATGGCTATTGATTTTTTTCCAATGACCAGTGGGGATATATAGCATTTATGCCACCCTTCGTCCTTCTCAAATTTTGATAGCTAATGTAATTTTCTAGCTTTTGTATTTGTTATCTTTAAATCTTTAACTAATGTGCCTAAGGGGGACACGTTCTCCAGCTTTCCCCTCTCCTTCCTTCTCCCATTATGCTTCCTGCCTCCTGTCACACATGTACCCTTCCATGATCAAGAATGATAACATTTATATTCTGCTGTAAACCATAATAAAGCAAAATAATTTATTCTAAATGTTTAATTAATAAATAGCATTTGTATGATAAATATTATAATTGTATATTAAAAATAGCATTCCAATTATGCTTCATTCTTCACATTTTCTAAGCAACCAGTTACCATTTTAACCACTATAAGTGGAAAAGGCTGATGCCACCCAGGGGAGAGGGAGATCGTAGAGCACGATTTCTCAGCCTTGGCTACACATTAGAACTACCTGATTTAAAAAATACTGATGCCTGGTTCCCACTCCAAGTGTCTGATTTAGTTGGTCTGGACCATGGCCCAGGAGTTGGGATTGTTGAAAGCTCCCAGGTGAATCTCATTTGTAGTCAAAGTTGCAAACTGCCAACGTAAAGGAAGTAGTATTCAGAAAGGAAAAGTACCTGGGAAAGTCTACCCCTACAGTATTCTCTCTCTAATGTGGCAAAAAAGCCAAAGACACAGAGGAATACATGTAGATAAATTGGGGGGAAAGAGAAACATTGATGAGGGGGCACTGTTCCCGCTTTTTATTTGGGATTTGGAACACGTGTCCTGGGAGAGTGACCACCCTACCCCCAAAAGCTCATAAAATCAGGTGTCTCAGCACTGAGGGTTTAACTCCTTAGAATCTCCATTTCCCCATATGCCCTGAATAGAGGATGCAAAATGTAGCTGATGATATTGACTGATGAGTCTGCCAGGGCAGCCACCATGGTGGGGAGCAAGTGACCCTAAATTGGACCAGTATGCGATGCTGTGCAGGCTATGCCTGGCACAGCTCCAGGGGCATCCTTGATGCAAATTGTGTCCCCTGGAGTTGCAAGATGTGAAGCCTGGATCCTGAAGCTAGAAAGTACAAGAAGGACTCTGGAATCCATCACTGTACTCACTCCAAACCCAGACTTCCCACAGGCTGTTCCCAGCCACTGGCTGAACATAGTAAGGACACTAAAACAGGCTATCCATGGCTGAATTTGCCACAAGGGCATCTGGGTGCTTTGGTAAACTTTCCTATCCTGTACCTCTGCCGACCTCCCTTCCCTGTCTTCTTACTTGGGGGTTGCACTTGAACATGGGATGATGGCTCCCCAGTCTACTCCAGATTTCCTCACATGGGGTCATTTCCCTTGATAAATTCCTGGCATTCCCCACATAAATCCCACTTCAGCATCTGCTCCTGGTCAGACTTCACACTGACACTCTGTACCTTAGAACAACTTGCACCACTCAGAACCACTAGAACCTTCTAGTATTTCAACCTCTGGTTCAACATTGGACAACTGCACTCAGAGACACAGCCAGAAGCTAGTTTTGGGCAAACGGTGGGGTTAACTGGCTAATTTCAGTGCAGTAGTTTTGTTTTGGCCTCTCAAACCCAGATCATGTGTATTTGGTATCATTTTATCCCATCAGGGAGTGCTGATGGTCCTAACAAATGTTGCATGGTCAATATTTGGTCTGGCAATGTTATTGTTCAGAAGGAAGTGGGCTGTCAGAGTGTGGATTAGGACACTCTTCAGATTCCCAGTTCATGGTGCCTCCAATAACACCAAACATCTCTGTCCCCAACACAGTCTGGGCATGAATTGAGCCAAACCACCTTGGAAGAAGATATTCGCTCCCAGGGGTTCTATCTTCAGTCTGTTCAGGAAAGCATTTCCTCACGGTCTATTGAATGTTTGAAACGTATTTCCACCATTTGGAAAGCAATGGCTTGGTTTCGAAAGAAGAGAATAACCTTTGGGGAGAATAGTCTTGGTTTTGATGAGACCATGTAAAAACATGTGTCAAGTGGGTTGGCCCATGTCTCTAGGTTCCAAGGTCTGTGTTCCCTTGTCAGGGTATTGGTTACTAATTTTCCAGAATCCAAATCATGAAGAATCAAGATGCACAGGGCTCAAAATCTGACTGGGATAAAGTAAATGCCAGGGGCTCCTAAATTTATTCCCTGTGAGGGATTAAATGATAATGAAGCTTATATGAAGCAAGACCTTGGCATTTAAAATCAAATGTGGTAGGAGGACATTTGGACTTTTGTCATTATTGTCTAAGATTGAATCCATCAAGAATGACCTAGAAGAATTATAAAGAAATGACACTGTCTCTTCCAGCAATTTCTTCCAGTTACTGATCTGCCAGAATTCAGGTTTCTGTTTTTCCTCCTAATGCTTCTCTCTGACAACGTGGCTCCTTCAGAGTGGGCAGAAGGAATGACAGAACAAAATGGGAGATGAGCTTTGGGTGTCTTGCTCTGTACCTGATACTCTTTTCTTTCAATAGCAACAGTTAGAAAAAATACTAGCAAATATTAATGCCAAACTCCATGACAAAGAACATAAGATATGGAATTAATGATTAAACTTAAAAAAAATTTTTTTTGAGACAGAGTCTCATTCTTGCTTCAGGCTAGAGTGCTGTGGTATCGGCTTAGCTCACAGCAACCTCAAACTCTTGGGCTCAAGCAATCATCCTGCCTCAGCCTCCTGAGTAGCTGGCATTACAGATCTCCACCACAATACCTGCCTGATTTTTCTTTTTTTTCTTTTCTTTTTTCTTTTTTTTCTTAGTAGAGGTGGAAGTCTCACTCTTGCTCAGGCTGGTCTTGAACTTCTGAGCTCAAGAGATTCTCTTTGCCTCGGCCTCCCAGAGTGCTAGGATTACAGGGATGAGCCACTGCTGTTAGCCAAAACCTAAAACTTTACATCTCTAAGCTGAGAGGTAGCTGTTTCCATGCTCCTTAGTCTCTGTTTTGTCAGATTTCTATATAAATATCAATCGTGACTATCAGAGTCATATGATCCAAGGTACATGCTCTGGCATTTGCTATTTTGGGCCTGAATAAGAATAAAGTTGGTGAGAGCACATTGCTCTACCTCTGTGTTTTCTTCTCTAAGTTTGCAGACCCATTTTTGCCAGATTTGAAGATTGTTTGCATGGTCCTATTAGTTTGTATAGGGACACAAGCTGCTGTGACAGATGCACACTCATGACACAGCACATCTACCAGATGCCAAGGGGCTAGAGGGAATTTTTCTTGATCATCTATATCCCTTCAGCGAAGTGTCTCACAATCAAAAATGTCGACAGCCAAAGAAAAACCATGAGACTTTGAGCTTGGGCCCACTTAAAGGATGAAGGTAGTTTGGATGTCTCTCAGGGGACCCTCTTGGTCTCATATCGTGTTTGTAGGGACTAAGGGAGTAGATGAGCCAAACAGTTCCTGTAGTTCTTAGGCTTTTCACTGTTGTCACAAAAATGTGAGGTTTTTTTCCTTGATTTGAAGTACGGGCTTCTATTTAGAACAATGATAACTACAATAATCAATATTGATTGAGCATTTGCTACGTACCTGGCACTGTTACACATGTTAAATCATATAATCCCTATAAACAACCTTCTGAAGTAGGTGCTGTTATCCTCATTACAGGTGAGAAACCAAATTAAATGACTTATCCATGTCTCATCAAAGAAGAGCCTGTCTGCAAATCTGGTTAGTCTGGCTTCCGAATGGTGCTGGCTCTTAGCCTCACAGCATACGTCTCTATCCCACAGCATTCTAGGTTGCTAGGACCTGAAGCGATTTCATTAAAAATAAATCTCTAGCCTTTAATTAGACAAATGAAGGTCTGGATCACTGTGTACAATTCTGTATTCACATTTTTGAGAGAGAAATTGGCAAATCTGGCTTGCTTAGAGATATGTAGTTAAGATGATCCAAGGTATAAAAGCCATATAACTTGAGGGATGTTTGGAATAAGTGAGAATGAATTAAATGACTACCCAGAAGACAATATAGGAAGTGGCTATGAAGCCTTGGTCTTTAAATATTCAAGGCAATCTTGCCATGGGGGCTCGGTTCATTTTGGTTTCCTCTATAGGGTAGAACTGGGATGAATTAATAGAAGCTTTAGGAAAATCAAGTTCATTTATGAGCCCTTGGAATTGTGTGAAGATGAAAGAATTCCTGTGAAAGGTAGTGAGCTCACCATCATGCCTACACTCCCTGGGCAGAGGCTACATCAGCTGGGAAGGGAATTGTTAGGGTTGCTGGATCACAGTGGGAGGTTGAACCAGATGACATTCAAGATCAATGTCAACTCCAAGAATTTTCAGTGGGTTATTTTACTATTTCAGAAAAGACCAGAATTAAGACGTAGCACACAACTTGAGTATCCTACTCTATTTAACACAATTCCTTAGAGCAGCTTATGGGGAAAAGGGTAGGTAGAAAGAAAGCTAGGCCAGAAGTCAGACAACAAAGGCCCCAGCTGGCTCTCCTTATTCAATGCATGATTCTAGCCAGATACATTTTACTCTTCATATCTTTAAGTTCTGTAACTTCAACTTGGGGGAAAATAGATGGCTTTGTTTTAGGAAAATGTTTAAACACTAGTAGCTGGTCTCCAAAGTTTTCTGGTTGAGCATTAGTTATTTGGAAAATAGCATAAACCAAAGTTATCTTGCCCACAGCACTACAGTGACATTGTATAAGGAGATTCATAGAAAATAGTTTCTGCACATTTTTTAGACACTACATTATCAAGTTTGATGAGACTCCTGGTGCCTTGCTGTATCTTGTTGTAAAGTAAAGATCTTGTCAACAAATTTCTTTTCTTTCTCTTTTCATCTTATGCATTCTGCATCAATACAACTTGTTTCTGTGATGCAGAACTGTCCTTTTGGCTGGGGTAATCTAGTTTCTTTGGGTCTACTGTGCTGAACTCAATAGTGTAGTTTTACTCTAATTTATCATTTTTCTATGCAAAATAAACAGTTATTAAGTGCAGCTATAAAAGAACAAGTTTTTGTCTTACCTACGAAAAATGTTCACCCTGTGTATATCTGTTTATAAGCCAATTTGTACTTCAAACATTATGTCATATTGTGCAGACAGCAATAAATTTATAAGTGTTTGGAGTCTGCTTTGCAAGCCAACTCTGTGTTATACTACGGCTCAGAGCACACCTCCATGTTTTAAAGTCAATCTTCTAACTTGATTGTAATGTCCTCTAAAGGTACAGAATGTCCATATACCTTTAATATGGGCACAATTCTGTATCTATGCCTCACAGTTTAAAGAGAAACTAATTAGTGCACTTGGGACAAAAATAAGTCATTTTAATCAAATGTTGGCATTGATTCCTTTAATCTGAAAAGATGATAGTGGATTTATAAAGACTAATTCTCATTTTACCCAAGTCTTGGTAATGAGACACTAGATACTAGATATGAGAACACACTATCTACTGCTCAACACCTGAGGCTCCCACTCGAAGGCATGGGGAAAATACACTTCACGTGATGCAAGGGTTAGCCTGTGCCCCTCTGCCGACATCCTAGGGAGAGTCTGTGCTCCACTCCATTTTAATAAAAATAGAGTTTAATTTGGTCTCAAGAAAACTTGCTTTCTCCCAAGTATAAGAATAAAGGACTTGGGCTGTGGAATCCAGTGTGTTCACCATCTCTCAAAGGTAGGGTGCAAATCTGTATTGCAGTTAATTAATTTAGGCTTCATATCAACTGCTCTGAACTACAAAGGTCGCTAGCCGGCTAGTTTTCCACAATCAAAGGATAAAAAATCTGAATGAAAAGGCTAAGAGACTTAGTAAACAAACTGTTGGCCATTTGGGAGTAACTTAAGGCTACAGAAAAGTGAAAAGGCCCCTTGATTGAAATCAATTAAAAGGAACTAAACTGGGACCTGCTGAAGAGTGAGAGCTTAAACATCCCGCCTACCCAGCAATGGCCCTAAGAGTCCCAAAGCCCTGGAGGCCTCATGAATATTCTGAGAGTTTAAAATGCTTAAAGAAGGAGGGATGAGAGAAGCCTTTGCTTCTAAATAATAATGGCTCTCCTGTGGTTATGCTTAGCCTTCCAGGATTCGCTTTTCAAGCTCTTTATTGAAATTGCTCAGGTCTTTAACTGATCTCCCTTGAGGACTCAAAAGCCTTAAGCTAATTACACTTGGCTGAGATATGCTTGATGAGATGGGAAAAACATAAAGTTTCTGAAAGGGCGAAAATCTCAAACCATCTGCTGGTGGTGTTATTGAGATAACAATGGGGAGATTGGAGAGTGCAGCTAGCCAGCCAGCAAAGGTAGGGATTTCATTAATTACTGGGTCAATGAGACCATTCCTGCTTAGAATGTCAGGAAGAGCAGGCGAAGGAGTTTAGGAAGCTAAGCTCCACCACCATTTTCAGTGAATAATCAATGTCAACAGTTGACACCAAAATCATCAACATTTTGAAGGAGAAAAAGGGAATTAGGTCAGCTTGGTTTAGAAAAGCATTTTTGTTTAGAAATCAGAGGTTGTTGATGAAAAGGAGAAAGAAATGTTCCTAAATTGGAATGAGGTTTCCGAACCACCTCTGTACATTTTTCTGAATTATCTTTGGTCCTCACAGGCAGTTGCAGATGGAGCCTGGTGAAGCGTGTGTGCTCTGATACCAGCCAGACAGTTGCTTCTGTTATACTTGGCAATCCAGGTGAACAGTCTGCATTTAGCCTTCAAATCAGTGCCCCAGGTGTTGATTCAATATGGCAAACAGCTTCCATGTGTTCCTCTAAAGGCTCTGCTCAGCTTCTCCCTTTTTCTTTTCAAAATAACTAATCCCTTCAAATTCAGCTGAAAAAATATTAGGTTTTGGAAGACAAACTGACTTCAGTCAGAGAGGGGACTGGTAAATCAAAGTTTATTTTCACTCTGTAGGGTAGCTCCTGTAAACTAAGCAAGAGTTATGCTCCAAATCCCATTTTTGTTTGTTTTTTTTCAACCGTGGCAGAGAGAATGCCATCCTCTTTGATATTACTCTTTTTTGCTTCTGTGTCTGAACGTGAGTGAAACTACAGAAGGATGGGGGACATTTTTTTCTTCATATCCTCCACCCCTGTATCTTGTTCATCAAAATCAGGGAAGAATGACCCTGGGCTAGCAAACGTGTTTTTCAGACACACAACTCCAAGGTATGTTGAGGATGCTCTGAGTTCCCCAGGGTATTCAAAGAACAAGCACAGCCTTAGCTCTGTGCTCTCCTGACCTGGGCACCCAGTCTGTGTTCCCTTGTCCACATCACCTGCCACTGTGGGAGGGATGAACTATGCAATGATCATAAGGAGGACACATGTGGGAAGAGAAGCTTGTAAGTGGCTCCATCTTTAAATTGGGCCCTCCTGGACATTCCAGACTAATCGCTTCTTCTCAAGATTTCTAACTTCATTGCACCTGCAAAGTCCCTTGTACCTCATAAATTTACAAGTTCCTAAGCCACGTAAATTTACAAGTTCCAGGGATTAGGATGAGGACATCTTGGTGGTTGGCAGACATTATTCTTTCTAGTCTAGGTAGTTAGAAAATAGGAGCCCTTGTATTCCCTTGCACATACTCTGAGTTCAAGCAGAGTAGAGGTCCCCATCCTTACCCCAGTTGCCCTAATGTCCTGTGTCCCAGCTACAGGGCCTGGGGGTCCAGAGTGATGTCAAAGGGGCATCTCCTCCCGTAGTGCCTGTGTCTGCTGTTTTAAATAATGAACTATGACTTTCCCAGGGGTTCTCAAGGTATAGTCACTGAACCAGTAACACCAGCCTCATCTGGGAACTTGTTCAGAATGCAAAAATGTTGACTGCCAGCTATCCCCAGACCTACTGAATCAGAAACTAGAGTGTGCAGGTCCTGGCAGTCCATGATTTACCGAGGCTTCAGGTGATTTGTACACAGATTCAGGCTGGAAAGCTTGAGGGTCCTGCCTGGTAGAGCGAGGGCCACCAGCACAGTCAGTAGTATGAAGCAGCACGTTGCCAGGAAGGTCTGAGGCTGAGCTTCCCAACTCTGCCTCCTTCACTTTTTGCTGTCTTGTCTCTGGGGCATAGAAATGTTAATTTCTAGGCTTGGTGCCTATAGCTCAGTGGTTAGGGCTCAGGCCACACACAACAGGGCTGGCCAGTTTGAACCCAGCCCAGGTCTGCTAAAATAATAATAATAATAATAATAATAATAATAATAATGACCACTACAACAACAATAAAAAAAAATAGGTGGGCATTGTGGCGGGCTGTAGCAAGAAAATCACGTAAGTCCAAGTCTGAGGTTGTTGTGAGCTAGGATGTTACAGCACTCGACCAAGGACAACATAGTGAGACTCTTGTCTCAAAAAAAAAAGAAAAAAAGAAATGTTAATTTCTAAATACGGCCCAAGAAATGCACATGCACATAACATGGTCTAAGATTTAATAAAGTCTTAATAGTCTGAGAGACCAACCACAGCAGTTGTTGTATAAGGAACCTATGTGGGGTAGAGCTCAGGACTTTGCATTTCTAGCATTTTCATAGCTGTTGCTGATACTGATGGTCCCAGGAACACATCTGAGAACTGCCATCTAGATGAATCTGTTTCTGGTACTGGACGCTTACCTCCTCCTCAAGGGTGGGACTGTCTTTATGTTTTGCTTTTTATTTTAGTTCTGTTTGTGTTCTAGCTCCAAGCATGGTGCCTTGTATACATTCGTACTAGATAAATTGTTTAAGGAACATTGTTGAAAATGCAACTGAGGTGACCGAGAAGGACGGTTCTCTGTCTGCCTACTTCTCTGCCTTATTCTAATGTTCATTGCCAACCCAAATAAGGCAGCAGTAAAGGTCTAATGGCTTTCTCAAAAGGAATGTTCTAAATTTGGATGCAAAATACTAGTTGTAGCAGAGTTCTGGAGGCCAGAACTGTGAAAAAGTTCAGGTCTTATGGGGCTTAAGCCGACAAGTTGGCTGAGCTGCTTTCCTTCTTGAGGCTCCAGAGACGAATTCATTCCCTGACGTACCCAGTGTCTGGAGGCCTCCTATGTTCGCATCATCCCATTCCTCCACCCTCAAAGCCGGCAGCATGGTATCTTCGAATCACAAGCTCTCCCTCTCTCTCCTCTGCCTCCATCCTCTGCCTTCCCTCTTTCAATTATAAACACTCTGTGATTAAATTGGGCCCTACTGGACATTCCAGGCTAATCTCTTCTTCTCAAGATTTAAGTTAATCACACCTGCAGAATCCCTTGTGCCACATAAATTTACAAGTTCCAGGGATTACAATGAGGACATCTTGGGGTTAGGGGGACATTATTCTTTCTAGTCTGCATAGTTAGAAAATAGGAGCCCTTGTGTTCCCTTCAATGCATGTATCATTTGGTGATTGGATTGAAATTTTTATTATTGATGATAAAATAGTAAGGTATCTTCTGGATATCTTCTTT
This sequence comes from Loris lydekkerianus, assembly GCA_963574355.1. NCBI lineage: Eukaryota > Metazoa > Chordata > Mammalia > Primates > Lorisidae > Loris > Loris lydekkerianus. Next base: position 108,446 of record CAUYPK010112293.1, read on the forward strand.
TGTTGTCAGAGATAACTTTAAGGTTTACTCATTGATTATCTCTTGAAGTACAAGGTAAGAGTTTCAAGATATGAAATATGCATACACACATATATCAGTATTTATCTAGTCTTTTATTTATCCTAATTAGTGACTAGGTTTTATGCAAATTTTGTTTCCTGATTGCATAAGATTTTCAATAATATTTTTTTAGTGGGCAAAACAAAAGTAATATAACAAAACATGAAATACTATGTTAATTTTGAAAAGTATTCCCTTATATTGAAATGATGTGTCCATATCTTAATATATTATGATTATGTGTCTCTTAATCCTGAATATTTTTCCTTTATGAACTCTGCTTATAAGTATATGAAAATGAAGAACAGTTGAAGTAAAACAAGACAAAAGTACAGTTGAAGTATTTGATGAACAAACTAAATAAAATAAATGGAAAAGAATGTCCTTTGAAATGCATTTTTAAGAAGAAATATCCAGCTTATGCACGTTTTTTTCTTTCTATCCTATTTCTTTGCAGTTTTTAATGATTAGTTTCAATTAAAAACCAAGGCTAACAGACTATGACAACATCTCTGAAAAATGAACTGACATGCTTCTATTTCAAAAATGGAAATTCAAACAATGGCATGGTACGTATTGGTTAGAAACATGTCTGATTGATCTTGACGATATTTCCTTTGAAGATTCACAGTGAAATAAAGCCATTGAGTACAATCAGCCCAAACCCCTTGCTATTGTTAAAAGGTTTGCCTCCCTTTTTCTTTTTTTCTTAAACACTGCGCCAGATGTCATAAAATAAATGTAGTGAAACATTCAAGCTGCAAGTTCCCTAATTGTTTCCATCTTGATTATAAAAACACATCGAAAGGTAAATCCTCACAGTGAAATAAATGAAAAAAATAATTAACATTCAAAGTACTCCTTATACCACCTGCTCTTTACATACTGTGCTAAAATGAAGACACCTGATGTATAAAGAGTAATGAAAAGAAATTGAGCTTCCTTCTGAGGCAGAGAGAAAAGTAGCACTTACGTTTGAAATCCAAATCAGAATGGATATCTCTTTTGTACAATCTGTGGGGTATCACATCTGATGAGTCAAGTGAAGCGCTTAAGTTTCAATCCACAGGCAGTAAGCATTTCATCCAAAATTTATGACATAGTAGCTTGAGGTTATTTGTTTGCTAAAAAATCCTTTTATTTAAATGTTGAGCTTCTGATATAACCACTATATACATGTACAAGTTCAATTTAGGGTTGAAAATATTTTGGTCTCTATCAAAAAATGTATAAATGAACACATTTATACAGATGTATCCTTACAATCACCTTCTACCCACATACATCACAGATTAGACCTACACGTCCTAGTTCTGTCACCTAATGATGGCAGAAAGGGTTAGGCCATCATTAGGTGAAAGATTTATCTGGGATTTTTAGTTTCCAGATAATGCAAGTCTCACCGGTAGGATACAAAGAGAAAGCAAAGATCAGTTCATTGGGAAGTTGGTGGAACACCTCTCAACTCTTTATGTACTTTATATACAGTACAATAAAAAATGTGTTTCAGGGAAACCTAACATTCTGTTCTAAGAGAGAAAGAGCCACGCAAAATGAGACTGACCACATAACAAAGCTAAGTCAAAGGAAGGGAGGCAGCCTCTGAGATGAGGGTTGCAGGGATGACTTGATTCCACCTCTGGCCTGAGATGCTTGAGGTCCGAGACAGGCTGCTTTGGGACCCCTCTAATGGAGGCTGACATCAGTGGGAACTGTTTTCTTCCAGTCTACCAGCTGGGGGAGGGATACAGACACAGCAAAGAGTGTGCCTAAAGAAAGGCATGGCCTATGGACGTAAACCCATGTCCATGCATATATGAGGTCTGACAATTAAGTTTGTGAACTCATCCTAGAAAAAATATTATATACCTGGTTGCTGAATATATCTACTGTCACCTTGGAAGTACTCCCCTTGGAAAGCTGTGCACTCATACCAGCACCTAGTCCACCCTTTAAAGTGATTTTGGAACTCTTTCTGGAATGACTATCAGAGCTATCACTGCATCACCCTAGACATCACAGAGTGTCTTCCTTTCAATATTTGCTTTATCTTAAGATAAAGGAGAAAGTCCCTGGAGGCCAGATCAGGTGAGTAGGGAGGGTGTTCCAATACAGTTATGTGTTCACTGGCTAAAAATTCCCTCACAGACAATGCTGTGTGAGGCATGTGCATGGTCATGATGCAGGAGTCATGACTTGATGGCAGAAAGTTCAGGTCATCTTTGTCTAACTTTTTCATGCAGCCTTTTTAGCACTTCCAAATAGTAAACTTGGTTAACTGTTTGCCCAGTTAGTACAAATAAATAATGAAAAGTTCCATGCTATCAAAAAAGGTTAGCAACATCCTTTTGCTTCTTGGTTTGGACTGAGAGAACATTTTGTTCATGAAGAATTGGCTGATGTTCATTGTGTACTTTGATGCTTTGTTTCAGGGTCAGATTACTGTACCCATGTTTCATCACTAGTGTTAACACAGCCCAAAACGATGTCCTGCCTCTCTAAAAAGATTTGGCAAACTTCAACTTTCC
>CAUYPK010112294.1:0-40175 GCA_963574355.1 Loris lydekkerianus
ACAAGGGTACATGTGAAACTTAGTAAATGTAGAATATAAATGTCTTAACACAATAACTAAGAAAATGCCAGGAAGGCTATGTTAACCAGTGTGATGAAAATGTGTCAAACTGTTTATAAAACCAGTGTATGGTGCCCCATGGTTGCATTAATGTACACAGCTATCATTTAATATTAATAATAATAAAAAATGTCTTTTTTTCCTTTGGGCAAATACCTAATAGTGAGATTGGTGGATGGAAGGTAGGTCTACTTTTAGTTCTTTAAGCTGTCTTCGCACTACTTTCCAGGAAGGTTGTACTAGTTTGCAGTCCCAGCAGCAGTGAGTGAGTGTTCCTTTCTCTCTGTATCCATGCTAACGTGTTGCTTTGGGACTTCTTGATATGAGCCGTTCTCCCTGGTATAAGATGATATCTTATTGTGGTTTCTATTTGCATTTCCCTGATAATTAGAGATTTTGAGCCTGCGGTGGATCTTTTAATTCTTGTTGTTGATCTCTTAAAGCCTAAAACTTTTGCTTCTGATGAGATGTTCTTTAAAAATTTCTTTCCCATTTTAATTTTTTTACATTCTTTTTCTTACACTAACTTTGGTAAATGGGCCAATAACCTCATCACTATTCATCATTATTCACAGGTGATTATAGGTTGTTTGGGTGAGAAGGTGAACAGCAGGAAGTTCATAAAAAATAGGGAAGCCAAATTTCTTTGTTGAAAGTTCACAAGATTGGATGTTCATATATATTTTGTCTGAAGAATTTAACCTAAAATATGAAGAAAAAAGCAGGACAAGACTTCCTCTGATATAAATTGTGATTATTATGTCATTCACTGACTGCTATTGTTTTACAACTGACTTTTGAAGAAATCCTAGAAGATAAATTGCTGGGAGCTGTTTTCACTTACCCAGGCTCACCACAAATCATTGCTAATGAGAGTTTCATCATGATGTGAAGTAGTTTCAAATTCAGCATCCTGTGTAGATTCTTCAAGTTCTAATGAAGCATGCTGTTTGTGTACTATGTCTCCATATAATGTGGAAATGAAGATTCAAGCTTTTCCCAGGATAGGTGATACACATTTTAAAAGAAATTTGAAAGTTTTCCTTCTTTTTATTGTTTTGACTTTGACATTGGGGAAAGAGAAAAATACGAACTATCTATAGCCATCATTCTCAGAAATAAGGTTCATTCTTTGAAAAGTGAGCTGGGATAGTTCAAAAGGGGTGAGTTTAGAATTGGAAGACTGAGGCCTCGCTCTCCTCCTTCTCACCTCTGCACCAACAGGGCAAGTCACTTGACATTCAGTGAAAAGAGGATAATAAATGCTGACCACATAGGTTATCTGTGAAGGTTAAGTTAAAGATCATGAACATTTTATGGCAATGTTTGGTACTCCAAAGATAATCACTAAATCATCCCAAAATATTAATTGAATTCGTAAGAAACAATGTGCTCACAGGGTACCTGTATAAATTTCTAATCCTTTATTGTTTTTCCTTATATAAGAAAATAAACTCAATGATGTGTGAAAAGGTTTATTTAATACAAGGGTATTGCCAGTGATTTTTATATATTTTTATGATTTTATGTATTTCCCAATTTTACATCACAAAGGTGCATTACTTATATCTTTTAGAACAGCTTTTCTTGACTTCTGTCTGGAGTGATAAAGTACTTCTGTGTTTACCCTTAGAGCAAAGTCAACTCACTAGATATGACCAGGCGTGCCTATCTATTTTCTGGTACCACTAGTCTGCATTTTGTGAGCTTTTTATTATTATAGAATCACGTATTCCCTTAGCTCAGAAATTAGCTCCTCTCTTAGTCTCTTCTCTTTCCTGAATTCCTATTACTTGAGTATTAGGCCACATATCTCTATTCCACCACATCTCTTATCTTCGCTTATGTGTTTCCTTCTCGTGGGAATTTTTCAGGCTGCTGATTAAAGTCTAAGCAGTGACTTCTCACCTTTAATTTACCTTCTGCTTTTCTTGGTTGAGACATCTAACCCTTCTACTTGTTTATTTTTGTCCCAATTCTTTTTAGTGTGCATTTAAAAATCTTTAAGGCCCCCCCCCCCCTTTTTAATGTTCTGGGTATTTTCTCACTTTCCAAGTAGTTCTGTTTCATTAGACATATGTTCTACTTCTTGAGGTAGACTTTTGTCTATTAACTGCTGGGCATGTAGATATATCTTCTGTCTTTTTTTTTGTTTTTCAAGTCTGCTTTAGGAAGGTTTTTGGTTTATACTAGGCATGGAAATTCTCAAAAGTGGAGAAGGGAATTCACTAAAAGAGAAATAGATAGAAATACCTGAATACATAGGAAAACAACTGATACTCAGAACTTGCCAGAGAAATGCAAATTAAAATGAGACTTGACTTAATGCCAACAGAGTATCAGAACTTAAGAACCACAGCACTAATGCATAAAGAAAGGGGGACTGCTGGAGGATATTTGGATTCTTATAGCTCCCCTTGTTTGTAAAGCAATCTGAATCTATTATAATTTAATCCCCTGAAATGGATATGTGGACATTTATTTGCATAACATCATATAAGCATGAAAAAAATAACAGTTTATTACTGTGGGTAAAAGATGTGTGCACGACATTGATTTGACAGGAAGGGGAAGGAGATGGGAAGAACAGAGCTAAGATAAAATGAAGAAAGCCTATGTTTTATTTTATCTTAGAGGCTTCTTTCTTATTCATTGCTTTTTTGATACAAAAAGCAGAAGAACAGTTTCATTTTTCGTTTTCATTTTTTTAAACTGAGGAAATATATCACAGTAAGTGAAAGGTACCCATCTCTCTTGTTCCTTAGAATCTGTGAGTGGGCAGTTTCGTGGTTTACAAATCTTTGTAATCCAAAGGGATGAAAAGCAGGATCCTGAGGAGATATTCGCACATCCGTGTTCATAGCAGCACTGTTCACAGTAGACAAGAGGTGAACACAACACAAATGTCCATTTTCAGACAAAAAAAAAACAAAAAACAAAGAAAGTGTGGTATATACTGGATCATCCTTCAGCCTGTCATACATTACAATGTGAATGAATTTCGTGGACATGATGCTAAGTGAAATAAAACAGTCACCAAAAAAATAACCCCCCCTTCTCCCAAAACAGACAGTGCATGTTCCCACTTATAGGAGGTATCCAAAATACTCAAATTTATAGCCACAGCTTAATTAGAATGGTGGTTACCAGGGGCCAGGGGGAAAGGGAAAAGGGGAATTGTTTAATGGATATAGAGTTTCAGATTTGCAAGATGAAAAACTTTTGGGCATTAGTTTTGTAACAACACAAACATCCTTTAACATTACTGAACTATATACTTAAAAGCAGTAAAATGCTCAATTTTAGGCTCTATTTTTTCCTGGAATTAAAAAAAAAAATCAGTAAAAATACTTCCATTCTTCTTGTCTTCAGGATTTTTATGAATTTTGTATAGACACATACACACATATCTATGTCATATATAATCTTACTTATATTGAAGTATACTTATTTATATTACATATATATTATAATAAATATATCTATCAATGCATATTTAGAAATGAATTTACAGCACACACACGTGCACTTACCTGTCACTGTTCTCTACCTGATTAGATCTTGCTATTTATTTTGTGCTATTGCTAGCCATTCTTATTTCATAATATAATACAGCTTTGATTCCATGTTTGTTTATTACAGTTTGGAAAAAATGATGATATTGATGATGATAACTTTACAGTAATTAAAACCATAGGATTTTCCAGGCACTGGTTGCCATTCTTCTATTGATGGACGTATTTATTGCAAAGCTTTTGCAAAGAACCATTCTGTGCAAATTTTCTAATGGATGCATTCCTATAAGTGGAATTCTGGATTACAGATATAAGCATTTACCTTTTTCACATTTTAAAATATTTGTACCAAATTAAAAATATTAGTAGCCAACTTAGCCACCCCATAGCTTGAGAATGTCTTTTCTGATGTAGCCTCGCCAGCCTTGGCTAACATTAAATTAAATAATTTATGCAAAAATTAGAAATGATTTACTAATGTGATTTCAAATATCATATCATTTTAAAAATCACATCATTCTCTGAGTCCTAGTCAGATGAGAATCTTTTCCTCTGTTCATTCGTGATTTGTACTTTTTCTGAGTGCCTCTTGTTTATCTCCTTAACCGGCGTTTCCCTTTTTTACTTGTCTTCTTACTGACTGACACACACTCTTTCTGTAACTTTGTTTAGAAGGAATCTCACCTTGTCATGCTTATGAAGTTAGTTTGTACATGTGATACTGCATTGTAACTATAGTCCTGTTTCTCCTATCTTGAAGGCGCTCATTCTGTTGTGTCCTGTGACACAGATGTTTGCTCAAGGGCCCTGTGGCTTTTTGGGTGGTCGTGAAACCCTTCTCTGCTTTCATCCCCCTTCCTTATAGAACCTTTTATTATTTATCCTTGGGCTTTCCCTGTTACGTTCTCCAAAAGCATTCCCTTGATTTCTTTAGTAATTTTTTGCCTCTCTAATCCTTTTAAACTAACATTTTTATTTTATTTAATATTCTTTGAAGATAATTTGATTTCCACATCCTCTAAATATTTCATTTCGTATTCTCCGTTCCCTAGTCCATTTGCCTTCCCTTGTGGATTGTTGGATTTGCTTAGTTATTGGGTGATTGTGTCTTTTGGGTGGAATACATCAGTCATAAAAGCCGCCAGCTCAGAGTCATTTTGTAGCTTACATAAGCTATAAAATGTTAAGGCAGTGTGCGCTGGAGAGGGCTGTGGGCTCACCCAGGGCTCAAGTGAAGATGACAAGGCTCAGTGAACTCTTTGGAAACTAGGAAACAAAAGTATGTTCTTGAATTAAATCATATAATCATGTATAAAACATAAAAGTTGCTTTAGACATAAAAATATTTCACCTGAATCAAAGAACTGGCTGAGACCCTTTTTCTTTTAGGCTATCAGCATATTTGAGTGAAGACTCTGGCACTCTGGACAAAAGAATAGGCTCCTGTGTGCGTGGCCTCTGTGTGCCTCTCGGAGAGCAGTGACTCATCCTTACGTGCACTGTGAGCAGTAAGGGGAGTGAAATCACTCAATGGCAAGTAGATACGAAGTTTTTGTGCTTGTGGCAGAGTTGGTACTAATGGACCAGTTGATTAAGGACTCTGTTGCCATCTGCAATCAAATGGCGTGCTTCTTAACTATTCTTTTTATCCATTTGAACTTATAGAATTCATTCCTAAGCTCTAAATGAATCTCCTAGAATTGACTCAGATTCTGAACATACCATTTCCATATACATCAGCATAATTCATCTAAGTACTTTAAGTGAAATCATTTCAGCCAATTACATTTGCAAACTTGGCATTAGACGTAGACTACGGAAGAAGATTGATATAAAAGTGTGAAATGGGAGAATCTTTGAATAGTTCATGAGAGATTATGAAGTCTGGAAATAGTCAGAATTATGTAGTTGAGAGTTTTCTTGGCAATAAAATGCCCATAGCCCTCATGCTACCAGGTGGCGAAAAATTGTCATTAGCCATATTAGTACTGGCAACAGTGCTTATAAATGATCCCGTATTGTAATGGTGAATAAAAGTGATTTTAAATAACAACATCATGATTAAGTTTTGTATTAGTCTGAATCTGTCCAGTAATTCTAGCTGTTAAGGAAAAAAAAAAAAAGTGTTATTGAATTTCATAAATCATTCTGATTTAATCATCATGACTATCTATTCTAACATTTTTGCAGCAATATTCATATCACTGTTCAATAAATACATGAAACAGGACCCCACTGCATTCAGGTCAAGGATTGTGGTACTGACCAGTGACTCCAAATGGTCAAATGGAGAATAAATCCTCTGTATCTGGTATATTAGGTGGGATTTCTGTAAATCTATAAGGATATTATAGTTGTCTTGATTATAATAACATATGCTCTTGAAAGACACTCTGAATCTATAAAATATTAAATTGCTTACAGCAGTTTAAGTATTAACTATTTCTTGTACTTATTTATGTAAAACTTTTATAGAGTTAGATAGTTTGAGTGCAGTTTGTTACGTTGACATAGTGGACATATTGCACAGTGGTGAAGCTGAGCTTTCAGTGTACCCGTCACCCAAATAGTGTATATTATACCCAAAGGGTAAATTGTCATCCCTCATGCCTTCCACCTTCCCACCTTTGGGAGTTTCCAGTGTCTATTTTTACATTCTGTATATCGCTGTGTACCTATTGTTTTGTTCCCCCTCACCAGTGAAAACATGCAATCGTTGACTTTCTGAGTTATTTTACTTAGGATAACGGTCTGTAGTTTCATCCATGCTGCTGCTAAATACATGATTTTTTTATTTTTATGACTGAATAATATTCCACAGTATACATCTATCCTACATGTCCTTTATCCAGTCATCTTTTGACCTTCTGATTGGCACGTAGGTTTATTCCATGACTTAGCTATTGTAAATAGAGCATCAATAAACATAAAAGTGCAACTGTCTTTTTAATATAATGATATATAATTATATACCTAGTAGTGGAATTGCTGGATCAAACAGTATGTCTATTTTTAGTCATTGGAGAAATCTCCATATTGTTTTCTAATTTACATTTCTGCCAATGGTGGATAAGCTTTCCCTTTTTTTTTTTTTTAACCTTTTAATAATAGACATTCTGACTGATGTAGGATGGTATGCCACTGTGGGTTTAATTTGCAGTTCTTTGATGATTATTGACGTTGAGCATTTTTTGTTATCTTTATTGATCACTTGTGTATCTTCTTTGGAAACTGCCTATTCATAACCTTTGCCCGTTTTTAATGGGGTTATTTGTTTTTTCTTGTTGAGTTCCTCAAAAGAAAATGAAAGGAAAACAAAAATAGAGAAAAGAAACTTAGTTAAACTAAAAAGCCTCTGCACAGCAAAAGAGATAATCAACAGAATGAGCACAAAACTTACAAAATGGGAAGAAATATTTGCAAATTATGCACCTGACAAAGGGCATTAATTTTCTTAGTGTTTCCTCATTCTTGCATAATAGGTAATCTATGTAGAACAGAAATATTTACCAGAATATTTGATTGATGTTAACCAGGATATCTGATTAATGAGCATCCATTTTTGGGACCCTGCTTGATAACTCAAAAAAGTTGCATCGAAAGTTCAGCAGCTATGTTATGAAACCAGGTTTATTGCAATACGTCCATTGACACTGTCATCACAGACATTAGTATCCTCATATTTTGTGGTCATAATGAAAACTACTGCTTTTAAAAATCAGTGAGTTTTAGAATATTTTATATTTAAGGTACTATGAAACCATTGAGTCTTCTGGTGATTACTGAATTGTTGCTACAAGAATTTCCAAGTTTCTAAACACTTAGCACAGTGTTAGCATGGGTTCCATCTATGTGACTTGAAGTATAGGGTGAATTTGTGGAAAAAGTTAATCAAAGTAAAGCATATGTGTTATTGGTTGCCACAGAAAGTTTTTTTGTAGCCCATGAATTAGGAGCCCATGAATAAATGAATCTATATAGTTGAATGGTTGAGTCTTTATTTTTCCATGTTATCAAATGTGGTTCTTGCAAAATATTTATAATAAATGAATCAATTAATTTTTAATTTTATCCTTTGCTTAAATCAGTTTGTTCATAAACAGTTTTTTTTTTTTTTTTTTTTTTTTTTGGCACTCAGTAGCAATTCCTTTATTCTACAAAGACTATCACCTACATCTGCCTTATTTTTCACAACCTCTTTGTCATTGCATTTTGAAACCTACCATTGAGTAGGAAGGGAAAAATGGTGGAGGTGATGGCTCAGGAGGGGAGAGGAGTCGGTGGAAAATGTGAACAATGTAGACCAAAAAAGTTTTAAAGCAGATAAGTCAAAAGTGGCAGATTTTAGACATGAGCCTTTCTGCCTAAACAACCATTGTCTTAAGTCACAGCATGCCTGACTACAGGAAGCTGTTTCTTTTCTAGATTTTGTTTCCATATATTTCTGCAAGTCCCAAGGAAACCTTAACCTTTTCTGCTCCTCTATCCTCAAGCAGAGACCTCTGTTCGCCATTTCTGGGAGTTGTCTCTTGTCCTCTAATGCAGCTTCCTTCTGTCAGGTGGCTTCTGGTGCTGGGACTGCTGTTTCTCCAAGCGTGGATACAGCTAGCCTGTGTCTTTCTAAGAATAGTTAAGTCCAGGCTGTCCCACCTCACAGTGCTCAGGGAAAATACAAGACACCACCAGGAGTAACTGCAACTCAATTCTGGATGTAACTGCTCTCAGGCTCCATAGGACAAGACTTTTCTCAACTTTGTCCCTCTCTGACCATCTGTAGTTTAGACTTATAGATTTTTGACAGGCCAGTTTATCCCTTGAAATAAGAATCTAATCCAGGTCATTCCCAGAGTTGATGCACCTGCCCCTCCTCACCATCCTGCTGTACTTAATATGCTGAGTCCACTCAGCAGAAAACCAGTTCCCACCTCCTCTAGCCCACTCACTGCTCAGTCTTCAAGTTAAATAAAACAAAACTGCAGAGATGTAAGTTCATGAAGAAAGGGGAAAAAAACTATTTACAATATGTTATTATGCAAAATGGTCATCTGCTAGCTATTATATTATATTTGCATAATCAAAAGACTTAACTATATTCTTTACACCAAGGGAGCATTTTGTGCTCAAATAATTTGAAGCGTAAGCTGTAGAGAAATAAGAAAAGCTAATGTCTTTAAAAAAAAAAAAAAAAACCCTACCAGAAGCAAACATGTACCCTATCCTTACTCCCTTATCTATTCTTAGCTATCACACTTGTCAAAACTGGATTCCATTCACTGATCAAAAATCTTGGTTTATTCATGTATAGGGAACATAAATAGAAGAAGACATATTGCAATCATTTTAATTGGTAAGCACATGTGATTATTTATTGAGCACAAATGCACGTGCACAACTGTAAATCTTCTATCTATATGACATAAAATGCCTTAAGGACGTGATGTAGTGATATGAATAACTTGGAACTAATTATATATTTCCTGTAATTTTGTGTCAATTTAATTCAATTATCATTAGCTTAGTATTCATCCCAAATCAATCTATATCTGATAACTGTGGAAGATACAAGAAGGTGGGATCTTTTTAGCTTTTCAGAAACCAGTGATTTAACTGAAAAAGTTTATACATGAAAATTTGAGGTGATATGTAAGAAATATGTAAACAAATGCAAAATAGTACATTGCAAGTATTACAAGAAATCAAAATTTGGGTATAGAATTAGTTAGCTTATTAAGATAGTATAGGAATTTTCTTGGCCTATAAAAGGTAATTGATTTCACTTGTGGTAGAATATTCCTGAACTATGAAGCTATTCATTAGCAAATCTCAGAAATACATAGCCTGAATAAAGAGAAATGTTTGAAATTCAAGGTGGACCTGGTTGATGGACACTACTGAGTGTCAAACTGGGTGGTTCAGGTTAAGTTCAGGAGGTAACACTGATTTTCTTGCTGCAGACAGAGCAGGTCTTGTATGTTTGATTGATAAAAATAGTGTTTTATGGGAAAATTTGTTAAACATACCCTTGTGAAATACTTTAGTGATGTGAGAAATTGTAAGGAAACACCTTCAAAGATTCAAGAAAACCTTAAACCATTAGAGAACAGAGTCAGCTTTGAAAATCATTAAGCTGCTGCAGATAGAAAATGGATCAGCTACGTTCAGGTTAACAGAGATGGCATTTGAGATCAGTTTCGTCAAGGAAGTACCTTTGCAGGACACTATTGGCCTGCACCTGAATTCACGACACCACATCATCAACATTTTCTTTCAAAAAACAAGAAAATTTGTTAGATGATAAGGATGGTGTGGTATAGTGTGCTATCTGTGATTTACGGGAAGAATAGAATTCACAGGCAAAAATACAGATGGCAATGTAAGATGTCACTGGCCAAGTAATTGTCAAACTCAAGCACATATTCACCATGGGAAGTTGATGAGAAAGTCCGCTGGATAAAATTGGACTTGAGATGGCCTTTAAGGAAAGTGACAAAGAAAGAAACTCATCTTTCTGGTGAGGGATGCTTAGGGAAGGTTTTTAAACAGATAAGACTGAAGTGAAAACAGTTATTTTGGCGAGTCTCAGTGAAGTTTGCATTATTTGATAGGAAGGTAGAAACCTAAGGAAGGCAGAGAAATTAATGCAGAATGATCACAGTCTAGGTGAGTGTTTTAGTAGAGAGGAGAGTCATAGGAGAACGCAGGCCATGCAGTTTGAGAGATGTTATAAAAGTAATGTAACTGGAAGTGAAAGAGATGAAAGAAAGAATAATATTTTTTATAACCTGTATGTTTTTGAGATGATATGGCATTAACAAAAATAAAGCCTCCTGGTGTGCTGGTTGGTGAGTCTTATATGTCCCTAAGACCATGTGACACATTTGGTTTGGGGTCTTGGAATAGGACTCGGTTGAGAATGTTTTCTATACTATTGGGTATGGCAGAAAGTCATTTTAAAGTGGGATTTAAAGGAATTTGGTCACTTAAACACAAGAACTTTGGCGTCAAGGAAAGCTGTCTTATTTTTCTGCGGTAACAGCTGGAGGTGAGTGAATGCAAACCCAGAAGCAGTGTAATTCTGCAGGAGAGCTGGGCCCGAGGGGGAGGCTTAGGGTTATACTGTAATTTGGGGCCTTCCTTGAGTTGGCAAGCAAGATTAACATTTCTCCAAAGTCAGAGATTAGAACTAAGGATACAAATTTTACAAACTGCTTTCAAGTACAATGCACATTTGATTCTCATGTTAATCATACGTGAGGCAGGAGAGTATTATCCCCAGGTTGGATTAGGAAAATTAGGCTTTTGTTTTTCTCCCAATGGTATCTTTTCATGCCAGCCCTCCGGTTAAGGCAGGAGAATCTCAGCGCCCAAGAAGTTGGAGAAGCAGGGGCTTTGGATAAATGTGATCATCAAGTGTAAGAAAACCAAACAAGCAGTTAAGAGGCTTTCCTGTCTCCTGTTCATCATGCAATGCTGTGCACATCCCCGTGGCCATGAGTAGCTCTGTTTCTAGATCCTTTCCTTTATTGGTGACTCTGAGAACACACACTATCTTATTTGTATTCCCTTCTTGTTAGCGTTTCACATGGCATCTGAGAGGTGGTCAGTAAGTTTTCATTGAATGCTCACTATATATTATAAGGTATTGTTTGGGGGGAACTGGAGAATAAGAAGTCTATAAAATAGAAACCATGAATTCTAAGCTCAGGTAACTCATATAACTCTGAATGTGACCCCTTACACCTGGTGAGAGTGCCTACATGTGGAAGTCACATGTGGCAAATGAGGAAAATTTAAAAAATAATCACCATCTGAGAAGTTGAGCTGTGAACGTGGATGCTCTCACTGGGAATGCAGAGGGGACTTAGGACTAAGCCCTGAGCAGTGTTCTTGAATGAGAGGGATGCGGGGTAACAAGGAAGATGTGGGGTGCTAACATGAGCCAGGACAGCCAGATGGGCAAGACGGCTGATTTAGAGGAAATCTAGGCAATTAGAATATGTGTCAAATGGAAAAATAATGCAGAGACTGTGAGATATGTGCATGTCTGCGTAAGTTTATGTGTGTGCGTGTGTACATGCTTGTGGTTGAACAGATATATAAATGAAATTGCTTTGGAAACAAGAGAATGGAAGCGGAAGGCTGTTCAAAGGCATTAATGAGAATGGAGCTGAGCGTCCTTGAATGGCCATAAGAATGAGCAATGGGTTCATATACATTTTGAAAATAGAGCATTATCTTTCATCCAGGTTATTTGTTGGTATGATTATGTTTAAAGATATAAAGTAGAGAGTCGTGTAAGTAGGGCAGGAAATATGTTGCCATCCATGAGGGTAATAAGTGAAAGGACCTCTCAGGAAGAGATGGGGTGGGGCGGCTTGGCTGTCGGGGTAGTTTGGCCTGGGTACCAGGATGGAGTCACTCTGTTTTTTAACACGAGAGAGAGGAATGATTTAGTAGGGATTCTGACTGAAGTGAAGGGAGTGTTAGGAGTGAGCTCAGGGTAGATTAGATGATCTGTCTGCATTTCTTTTGGAGAATTACACTGTAAGGCCACCTGCTGAGAAAGAGGTTGATGTAGACCTGAGAAAAAGAAAGATTTTGTTTAGAACAGCCCCTCTGTAGGAGTTAAACAATAAAAATGAGTAAAGATGATGAGAGTTTGAAGTGAGCTGGAGATCAACACAGGGAAACTGGAACATTCAGTATTTGAAGAAAGGAGGGAAGAAACCACAAGGGGAGATATGAGTCGAAGTATTTATGAGAGAAGAGAGAATAGCAAGAACTGAATGTTTGATTGCCAGAAAGGAGAGAGGTCTCAGGTACAGGGGAAACGATCTCTTAGGAACTTGCTCAGGACCTGTTCTGTGCACCTAAGACTTGATATTGTCTGATAATTGGTGTTAGGTTATTGCTGTCAACCTTCTGACGGTAGATTTGTCTAGAGGTACACAAAATGACAATTTGTTTTTCCGAAATGAGCATCTTTAAGAAAGATCATTCTTAGGTAGAGTAAAAACTGCGTCTGCCTTTCTCCAGCCCCTGTTAGAGCTTTTAGAAAACATTGATATGTGTGTTCTCTAAGTCTTGAGTTCCGATTAATGTGCATCTTGGCCTGTTTTCACTTCCTTCACCTGCTTGGCTAACTCAGCTCGGGGAAATTTCTTCAGGTCAAATTAAGGGTAGAGGACAGAGTGCAGTGCCCCAGGAGATGGCTGTATATAACTTCCATTTAAATGCCAGCAATGAAAAAAATGCCTGTGTTGAATTTAAACCATTTGGTTATGGGGAGAGTTACTTTATAATCAAATAACATTGCTTCCTTCCTATCTACCCCGTGGGTATGAGAGTTAAGAACTAAATCAAGTTAATAAGATAATATTTCAAGTGCATGCATTACTTCCTTTTTCATACACAGGGCACTTTGAATCCAAGGGGGATCGTGGGTGGAGAGGCAATATAGAAAGCCAGGCTTGCGGAAAGTGGTTTCCTGAATCCAAACACAAAGTAACAAATAAAAGCACAGGCTCCTTGTTTTCAAATGTTGTTTGGTAGAATGGCTGTGGATTATTTTCCTGTAGCGCAGGTGCTTGCTTTACTGCCGGCCGTATTCGATACCTCAAAAATCACTCAAGGGATGCGTGGGCTTCCTCTGCTGTGCAGAGACCAGATGGGAGCTCGGGGCCATTTTGTTTATCATACGGCCTCTCCTGTGGGAGGAAGTTGCCTCTAGGAAGAGAAACTGTTTAATTCCAAAAACCCTCCATACTCTAATAGTTGCAGATGTATCTACTTCCTCACAGAGCACATTTTTACATTCACGGAGTGATTAAAGTTGTCTGGGCATAGTGTTTCTCCCAGGGTGATAATGGACATTTAATCACATAACACATGCCTTCCATTTATGAAATATCACGTAGCCTCCAGCCGAGTTTGCAGTGTGATTACCAGCTTCATTTCCCCCCATATAATTGGTTGTGACGTGTCTTGTAGCTCTTCTCCCATCTTCCCCGTTCTTCCCCACACTCCTGATTCCTGGTCTTCTGCAAAGTTAGAAACCACTTGTTGAGATTATTTCAGCTTCCCTCCAGTTGGGTATAAATTTCTGTCCTTCCTCTCCTGTTACATCCACTGTCAGAAGTACCCACCCCCTCTCTGGGTGTACTCTTTCGACAAGAACCCTGTCCTGATCAAGGTCTGGTTTCCCTGCCTGTCCAGGTGTGTGAATGTTGTCTCTCCTGAACGCCCCACCTAACAGCACCCCTAGTTTTATATGAATTCACCGTCTGCCAGTACTTTGGGAAAAAAAAAAGATTGCTTACATTTTGGATATGCTTCTCTCTTCTTTCCTTCCTTCCTTCCTTTTTCTTTTCTTTTTTTCTTTTCTTTCTTCTAGCAAAACCTCTGAAGTTAGTGTCTGAATCTTGATGGTTCCTTTTTCTCCAGCTTATTTGTCTGACTAATTTTTAGTGTAAGATTCATTCTCTAGCGGATCACTGATTTAAAAATAAAAATGCCTTTAACTTCTGTATGTGTAGCTTCAGCCAACTTCTCTACCGGCGCTCTTGTTCACACCCAGTTTCATTTCTTTTCATTTCATTTCATTTCTTCGACGCTACGTTTCTTCATTTTTTGTGTTCTCCCAAAATGTCCTTTTCACTTTTTATACAGCTTTTTTTTTTTTTTTTTTCCCCAGGAAATGCTATTAATCCTCCAAATGCTTAAGACTTTCCAATTATGATAAGTAAACAGCAAAAAGAAATTTTATGAAAACCTTTGTTAAACTTACTTTTCTCTCTCACAATACCAACCCACCTCTCCTTTTCTCCCTGGAAAACCACTGAGTTGTTACCGTCACGTTTGATCCCATGCGGTTTTGCTTCCATCACTGCACTTTAGAAAACTGTTCTCTAGTGTTACCCTTGACCTTTGAAGTTACTGATGTCAGCATTTGCTCATGGCGTTTATATTACTCACTGCTTGATTCCTCTTTAAGCTTCGATCAGAAACTCTTGCTTACATCCTCTTGCCTTCTGAAGTGTGTGCCTCTTCTGTTGCTCTGGGATGGCCCATCGTGAATGTCTATATACATGAGCTAGCAAGCTTTACACACCTACCTTCCTACTCTGGCCTCTGATAATATGTGACCTCAGCAGAGCTATTTGATTCTTCTAAGGCTCATTTATTTATCTGTGGGAGATAGGATGCCCTTGCAGATTTGATATTGAGATTAGAGGTAATATGTATTAATGCTTAGCAAGTTCTTGGTACGTATGACGAACTCCTCCCATAGCTGCTGCTATGCGGGGTTCTGATATTACCAACCCACTGTCCCCATCCTTACCACGGTCACCACCATCACCCCGTCCTTATGGTCATTACTACTGCTATCATCACCTTAATCATCACTGCCGTCTTAATTTTGGATCATCATTTCTCTCCTGCCCTGTTTTTTACTCTTGTATTTCTTGCTCTATCTCATCAGCTTCCATTAACAGCAACAAAATAACTATACCAAATACAGTATTGAAAAAGTATCACTGTGTCTTGTCTTTGTAAAACATTCCAGTTGTAACCCATTTCCTCCTAAAAGGACATTTATGTCATCTATGGTTTTCTGTTATTTCTAATACATTCCTCCATACAGCCCTGTTTAAGGCACAGGTATCACACATTTTCACATTTCTTTGCCTTCTTTTTCTACCTATGCAGAAAAGTGTTCTCTACACATACAGTCCAGTTGAATTACTATCTCCTTCTTGAAGACGCTTTTACAGTGGCTGGTTGGAATGAATGATTACATATTCCTTCCGTGGTGTCCATTAAGCACTTTTTATAGCATTATGGCATTTATATTGTTCCGCTTTGCAGAATAAAAAATTTTTATATGTCTGTTTAACCACCTTTCTCCCAATCCTAAAAGCTGTTTTAGGGTGACTGTATTGTTTCATTCATTTTTGAAGTGTAGCCAACTTTGTTTCTCAAAGGAATGATTTCCAAGATTGGCAGTTTTATGTGTGGATATATACAAATATGTAAAATTTCACAGGGAATTTAAATATAGCAAGTGTCCTTGATATGAAATGCTGGGCCATGAACTTTTGTAGGCTTGAAAAGCTTTGAAAGATCATCTCATTGGAAGAGGTTACCTATATTAAAGTTTTATAAAACAAGCCACTTGCTTTAACAACTTTCTTGCCTGCTAAAAAAAACAGTAGATAATGAATTACAGAAGGTTCTAGGTTATTTATTTATTTATTTGTTTGTTTGTTTATTTATTTATTTGAGACAGAGCCTCAAGCTGTCACCCTGGGTAGAGTGCCATGGCTTCACAGCTCATAGCAACCTCCAACTCCTGGGCTTAAGCGATTCTCTTGTCTCCGCCTCCCAAGTGGCTGGGACTACAGGCACCCACCACAATGCTTGCCTATTTTTTGGTTATAGTTTTTATTGTTGTTTGAAAGGCCTGGGCTGGATTCAGACCCACCAGCTCTGGTATATGTGGCTGGCACTTTAGCTGCTTGAGCTACAAGCGCTGAGCCCTTAGGTTATTTAAATGCGTGGGTTTTTAATTATCTGTGGCCTATTTATTATTATATAGAGTGATAGAGTGTGTACATGACCATTTACAGCCAGTGAATCATTTATTTTTTCATATATTTGAGGTAAACAAAAAATACAGTTAAAGTATTCTAAAGTATTTACATAAATTTGCTGTTTACTTCTGAGTTCAAAAATATATATTTTTGCAAATGTATTTTGCAGTTTTTTTCTTTTAACTATTCAGTTCTTGAATAACTTACATGTTTTGCCTCATAAAAATACGTTCTTCTCATTAAGTGTGTATCTTTGCATATCCTTTTGTTGCCATGTTAATTCTAGCCATAATCTCTTTTTATTTCTAATACAGACATTATTTGTTCAGCAACCATAAGCCATTGTTCTTATGTTCTAACGTGACCTAATTTCATAAAAAATAGTGGTCATGTTGTCTCTACATCAAATTGATACTCTTGTGCACAAGGTATTTCCAGAAAAAAATCCTTAATATGAATAGTCCTTAAATAAAACTTAAATACAGAATATTATTTGTGTTGATGAAAATCCCTTTAATGTGTAAAAAGCAAAAATAGTTTTTTATTCCAAAAGAAAGCAAAGTATGGCGATTGATAGACAAAAATGAGAGCTATAGTTGAAAAAAATGGTTATTTACAACACAAACTATTTCATTGATATTATCATAGATGGCAAAATTTGACCTAAGAAAAAATCAAATGGATTTTTATTCATTAACCAAAGTAATACCTTAATCGCTTAAAATTATTACTTTTAATTTAGTTTGGCTATGATACTATACCTTTGGTTTCATTCAAGTCAATGTATCATTAGCTTGGAAAATTATATTTAATTACATAATTTGATAGTTAAACCCATTATTTTCTGTTATATTCTAATTAAAAGCATAAGATATAAGCAGATGCAAGCAATTCAGTATATTTGAGCATTGTATAATTTATATTAGGCTCAGCATTGTATAATAAAAGTCACTTCTTAGTTAAAATGATATTAGCCCCTGTGCCACCAAGAATGGAGGGAAAAATTCGGGGTGTGAGTTATTTCTGAGAATGGCAATCACACACACACACACACACACACACACACACACACTTCTCAAGGACATTTCTACCCTAGGGGTGGTTGTCATATGCTTCAGTAATGGAGATTACATTTCTAGTGGCTAGTTGGATAGCTTTTTTTTCCAAACAGAGAAGCTAAAATTCATTAAAAACTAATTAGAAATGTATGGGAGGTTAATTTTCCATTTTAAGCCTTATTAAAGTGAGATAAGTAATTTATAAAGTATCACAGGATTCCTCTGGACAGAACCAAATAAAATGATACTACCATGCTACTGTTTCTTAATCAATTGCAGAAATGATGAAAACAAGGCAGACAGTTGGGTCCAACTCCTCTTGCTTTCTATCAGAAAAAAAAGTAAGAAAAAACAAACATAATGTCCACACAATTCTATTAAATGGTGGCTCCTGGCACCGACTTTGTGAAGTAGCAGCTGTCCAAGCAGGTGGACCGTCGCCTCCCTTTAAGTATTCTAGCGAGAGAAAACCGTGCCATTTGCCAGGATAAATTTACCTTTAGCAAAACATAACTGGGTATGAATTCTAGCTAGAGTCAGGGTCCAATTACTGAGCCGACTGTAGGACCTATAATAGCAGCATGTCCAGCGCTTGCAATAAACATGTCAGCTGCTTTCAAAGTGCTCTTTAGGTAGATGGCGTATAGTGGAAACCTAAAGAAAATATTCAAGTACGATAATTTTTCCTTCTGCTAACCTTATCATTTCTGAAATCCGTATATTAATATAATTTTTAATCTTGCTTCCTAGTTGAATAGCTTGGGTTGTTATCATGCTGGAAAAACATTAAGTCAATTCCTTCCTTTGCGTCTTTCTCCACTGCCTCCTACAGTGGACGCTCTCACTCCTGCGTGGTGATCCTGAGAGACAGGACAGCTGCTGACAGCCCTAAGCAGCAGCTCCGTCCCCACGTCCCAGCTCAGGCCACATGCCTTGTTAAGGCAGCAGCCCCCTATCTATACAGTCTCCAGGTGAGGGGTGCAGAGGGGAGAGGGAGAGATGAGACCTAGGCAGTGCCCTAAATATTCTCCAGCAAGCTTGCTTGGATTGACATATTCACATAAATGCCTCAGAACTCCTCCGTGGACTCTTTCTATTGACACTCCTCAGGGATTCAGTTACTAACTCCTTGCGGGCAGATTCTGGGATGCAGTTTCTGGGATGCTCCTTCATTCTCTGGGATTGCTTATTAAATGGTTATCTTTGATGCCCTCTGCAGCCTCGTTTAGCCTCGATGTACTGTTTGTTTTCTTCAGGAAATACACAGTGTATTATGCTGCAATGCTCCAAAGGATGCAGAAGCCAGATATGTTTGTTGTATCATATACGCTGTAGTTGTTGCTAAATTGACATATTATCTATCCTCTTGCCCTTTTCTTTAGGTTCTGCCTTATTTTTTCCTGTTGCAAACTTGTCTTTTCTCAAATCAAGTCTAAGGTTTTTGGAAAATGCTAATATGCTTTATTATTTGATTTTCTCCTCATCGTTATACCTCCCTGTCTTCAAAAATGATATTTGGAAAATGGGAAACAGAAAATGTTATTATGAGACCAATTAGATAATGTGTATGTCTCATTTGAGTTTACCTGAGAGATGTTGTACATGAACATTATTTTGCTTAACAGTTTGCCTTAGAATGTCAGATTATCATTCTTGTCATTCACATAATGATTCAAACTATGACATCGTATTTAAAATATATCTTAACATAAAAACGTTCACACAATAAATATATAAAAATGTTCAGACATGAGAGAGGTTTACCATGCCCCTGAATGGTAAAACTGAATAATTTACAAATACTACTTTTTCCCCAGCTACTCTATAGGTTGAAGGCAGGATTTTTAAGGTTACCTCTTGTGTGTCAAGTCCTCTGGGTCTTCCTTATCTTCTGTCTTCCTCAAGCCCCGCCCCCTTCTCCCCCTCCTTTTTCTCTTTGACCTTCTTTTTCTTTTCCTTACTCTTACCCTCTTTCTAAGAGCGTGTAAAAGTAATCTGGAGTTAAATGGAAGGGAAAACAGGTAAAAAATAACATGTATATTTTGTTAAAAATAAGCAATAATAATAAGCAACATGATCTATTAAGTGCTAAACCTTACTGTGAACTCACCATAATTAAATTAGCAATTTACAGATAAAGCACCCAAATAAGACAAAATTGACATAAGCCGAAGTATGAAGGAAAATATACTAAGTAGTAGATATGATAAAAAAAAAAGTATTGAAATAAAGGTCGAATAAATGGGACTAGTAAATTATGCAAAGAAGTAAAAAAAAAAATAAAAAAAGAAAGACTACATTGTCAGCTTTCACCTAAGCATAAAAGCAATAAAGTAAATCTTAAATATATTTGCATAAATTGTAAAGGCCATATGATGAAGTCAAATAATATTGCCTTATATAATAACTGATAAGCGAAACCCAAATAAAATTGTCAAAAATAAATAAGACTAATAGTTATTAACTATTAGTTAATTCTACTATGTAAGAATTATAGTAATAATAATAACAACACTTTTCATTTATGGAAATGCTACATTTTCTCTGGAACCCTGCTAAGTGATTTATTTATAGTAGCACATGTAATCCTCTGTCAAATACATATTATATAATCTTTGTAAACTTTAGGTGAGAGATGTAGGACTTAAGGATGGAAAGTAATTTATAAACTCAAAAGACTCAGAATTTAAACCTATACCTGATTCATACATTCATTTAAAATACTCCTCTTTGTGGTCATTTAGGTTGTTTGAACTAATTAATATGATGACACCGAGTTGAGCTTTATGATAGACATATGTGGTAGACACACATTTATATATACAATGCCTGTGTCTATTTAGGAGAGAAATCTACTTTTAGCTGTTATGTTTTAACTATTCAAAAAGTATATGGAAGAGGGAAGGAGGGTGGGGGGTGGGGCCTTGGTGTGTGCCACACCTTCTGGGGGCAAGAGGGACTCTACCTAACAAATGTAATCAGTATAACCTGGCTTATTGTACCCTCAATCAATCCCCAACAATTAAAAAAAATAAAATAAAATAAAATAAAATAAAATAAAAAGTTTATCGGTCCTGTTTTATTCATTTAAATGTCATGTTGGTGAACGTATATATTGCTGGTTGATTTTTCCATGTTACAAATAATTTAGCATGAACATTTTTATATACCAACCTTTGAGAACATGTTGACATATTTCTTCTTTTTCTTATTATTTCAGATTAATGAAAAGCTACATACAATTAGGTCGCATTGTTTGCATTTGTTAGGTAAAGTCCAAATTGCAGTCGAGCCCTTCACATAGATGTGCTATATATCTCTACGTTGTACCAGATAGTTGAGAGCTCACCACCACTCCCACCACCCTCACCCCCTTCTTGACAGATTTCTTCCTTCTAGGAGAACTCTGGGTCATGGGCAATGCACATTTTAGATGTTATCAGGTATTCACGTCTTATTTCTGATTTTAAAGGGAATGTGTCTGAAGATTGATGAGTAAGGACAAATTCACTTTATATATTCTTTATTTTAGGAAGAATTACTATTTGTCTTTCGTTGAAGAAATTATTTCTATGCCCTTTATAGAACAATATTTTCAGACATGAATTTACTGAATCTGCATTTAATATTCTTACATAAGATCTGGTCCTATTAAATTAGATTCTGAAGCAAATACAGATAGAAAATGTCAGAGTTTTGGAGAATATCAAGATTCAGTTAGAAAAAAAAAATGAAGAGTATGATGACTCAGCTGTAGCAGCAGAGGATGCCAACCTAACCACGACTGTTATCCAAAGTGAGGATGAAAAGAATAAAGAAGTATATTTATGACTTTTCTTAAGGATACAAACCAATTTGCAACTGGAGCATCAAAATACACCCAGTAAAAGGCTAGCAGCAAACTGAAGTGGCAGCTTTGGGTGGGGTGAACAGGAGACATTAGACTGCTGAGGCTTTGAAAGTGATCCTGAAGTTGCAGATCCGGTATCAGAAATGAAGGTGAAGTTTCCAGGAGGAGCCCAAGCTACAAATACCACTAAGAAAAAAATAAATAAATAAAATGTAATCTTCCACAATTTCTTAATGCAGACAAAAGTTAGGAGGTGAGATCATAGACATTGAGTCCTTTAGAAAAATGTTCTTTTAAAGTGTAGTCTTTGCTTTAATAAAGTTATGCTTGTAAGACTTAGAATTGAAGTCATTGATGAATGTAAGTCATCATCTAGAAATATTTCAACATGATGCCTTGCCTCATTGATTCACATCTTCTTTTGTATCACTCAGTAAAAAGGATAAAATGTATAATTTCTTCTATAAAATGTTATGCATTCTGATGAAGCTTGTTTTGTTATACTTTAAAAAATTTTACTCCTTGACAATTTTTCTAAATTTCGGTTTAATAACTGCTGATACAATGAAATGTTATTGAATTAAGTCCTCTGAGCTTGTATTTAGCACCTTTTGGAACTCTTTTATTAATTATAAGAGTTTGTGTATAGGTATCCTGGGTTTGCACGAGGATCATGAGTGTCTGTTCTTTTGCAAAATGTGTTAATTTTTACTCTGCTTCATAATTCTTATGCCCTTTTAAAATTCACATATTTTTGCCCTCAGTGGGCATCTAGTATAATGTTGAATAGCAAAAGTGATAGAAATTCATGTATTCACTTTTAAGAAAGTCTTGGGAACTTATACCAATTAGGGATGATGTTAGCTTTAGTCTTTTTGAAAGAGAGAAATCATTTTTAATGGATTAAGGAAGTTTCTCTCTTCAATTCTTTATAATTTTTAGTCATAATAGTCATTGAATTTCAGGAAATATATATTTATTAATATTGATAATATTTTCTATACTTTGTGATAAAATTACATTGGTAGATTTTCTAAATGTGTGCCATCATTAAAAAAAATACTCTTATTTTTCATGGTGTGTGTGAGTATATAAAATATACATATGAGTATATAACTGGAGTGAAGGGTTGAGTTAATTAATCCCCGGATTTCATGGTGCACTGTCATTATTGACCTGTGCAAAGTCCTTTTCTTATTTAATTAATCTTTATTTATAATCTTAACTAGCTTAAAGTTTTCTTTATATATGATGTTTTGAGTAGTCCTAAGGTAAAAGCTATAGTGTTTTTTATGTTAATTTTTAAAAAATTGGATACATTTGCCTCTTTTTCTATAATACGAAACTATGTGTAAGTATTTATTTTATGATATTGTAAAAAAATCCCTACAAAATCTCTTGGACTAGCAATTATTTTTATCCTTTGGTCAATTTTGGTAATTTATGCATTTCCATATATTAAAATATCTCTGGAAAATGATTCACTTAGCTTTTCAAATTTTTTCACATATTTTAATAGTACCTCATAAATTTTAAAATCACAAATTTATATGTAGTCATATTCATTTTACATATTTATATTATGTATGGTTGTATTTAATAATAGATATAATATACACAAAAAATGAAATGCATTTGAATCACCTCAAAACCATCTTCTGCCAGTCCAGCTCTGTGGGAAAATCATCTTCCTTGAAACTGATTTCATTTTTTTTTGTGTGTGTGTGCACGTTATTTCTATTATTCCTACATTGAAATATATAATGAAATAATTATACAACTCACCATAATGCAAGGTCAGTGAATGATGGGGACCATCTGAAAACACAGATCAACCTTTCTTGGCTTGTGGGCCACTCACCTCCTGCTGTGTGACCTGATTCCCAATAGTCCATGGCCTGGGGGGGTGAGGGTGGCAGCACAGATGATCCCAATTGGTAGTCTTTTTAAAAACTTTGTTTTTCTTCGTCTCACTCCTCTTTAGACCGTTTACAATCTCTCTCGTCTCACTCATGTAATTTCTAAATACTAAACACCCATAGAAAATCCATCCTTGTGAAAAATGTTATAGCTCTTTCATGCTGCAAATATATATTATCTGTTGGTGATAAAAAGATAACTCAACCAGCGATATAGAGATTAATTCAGTGAAACTTGGTTATGGAGCCATAAACCAATTGTAATATACTGGTTTATAATCTATGATTTCCAAGAGAAGTTGTTTTGGGACACTCTAGATTTCTCATACATTTTGTCTACACATAGTTTATTAGGCCAGAGGAAGTATGAATAAAATTTTTTTATGTTTTCTATATTGTCTCTCTCTAGACTTTCTTTAAAATAATGGGTCTTGCTGGGCACAATGGCTCACACCTGTAATCCTGGCACTCTGGAGGCCGAGGTGGGTGGATTGCCTGAGCTCACAGGTTTGAGACCAGCCTGAGCCAGAGCAATACCTCGTCT
Source organism: Loris lydekkerianus (assembly GCA_963574355.1). Lineage (NCBI taxonomy): Eukaryota > Metazoa > Chordata > Mammalia > Primates > Lorisidae > Loris > Loris lydekkerianus. The sequence continues at coordinate 23,540 of CAUYPK010112294.1, forward strand.
CTAAAAAAAACAAAACAAAAACAAAAAAACTAGCCTGGCGTTGTGGCGGGTGCCTATAGTCCCAGCTACTTGGGAGGCTGAGGCAAGAGAATCGCTTGAGCCCAAGAGTTGGAGGTTGCTGTGAGCTATGACATCACAGCACTCTACGTGTGTGTGTGTGTGTGTGTGTGTGTGTGTGTAAGACAAAGTAAGGCTCTGTCTCCAAAAATAAATAAATAAATAAATAAATAAATAAATAAATAAATAAAATTAAAATAATGGGTCTTCTTTAAAGGTTCATTTTTTAGCTCCTTAATTGTGTGTTTCTGGAAGCATAAACTGTTTTAGTATCATTGAGATATAAAATAATCAGTGTATGCTATGTCCGTTTTGTAAGTTTTATTAGTTAGGATAAATAAGAAAACCGTTGTACTTCCAAAGCAGAAAGTTGCAATTTAACAGATTCCAGTGGTGAAGATTTACATAATTTCATCCTTTAAAGTAACAGAGTAATATTACTCTTTACTGTAAAAACTATGAGTTTCATTAGATTATTGATGCTTACGTATTTATACTATTAAGATATATAATAAGTTGTGCAAATATTTATACTATTAAGATATATAGTAAGTTGGCTTGTGTATGTAACCCCAGCAACTTGGGAGGCTGAGGCAGAAGTATTGCTTGAGGCAAAGAGTTTCATTCCAGCCTGGGCAACAACATAGAAAGACCCTGTTCCTGAAAAAATTTTAAATAAAATTAGCTGAGTGTAATGACTTATGCCTGTAGTCTGTGCTTCTTAGACTGAGGCAAGAGAATCACTTGAGTCCAGAAGTTTGAGGCTGCAGTGAGCTATGATCCTATCACTGCACTCCAGCCTGGGTGACAGAGTAAGACCACATTTCTAAATATATATATATGTAATATTTCTAAATATATACATGTATATATGTTATATTTCTAAATATATATGTATATTACATAATATTTCTAAATATATACCTATATATAATATTTGAATATATATTATATTTACATATATATACAAACACACACACTGTCTATAATGTAAAATAAAAATGAAAGTTGTGAATTAAAATGCCAGTTGTTTCATCTTTATGTCAGTATATTTTAGGTTTTGACAATGAAGAAGAGAAAGGAATACAATTGAGAAGTGGTAGTAGATAACACCAAGTCCGTATCATTGACTGTGAGAATCTGTACTAACATTATCTTGCTTATGTTTCAGAGTATATTCCTCACATTAAAATTCCTTTTTCTAGAGATGTTGCTGAATTTTTTCTGTAGTATTTCAGGTACTTTTTAAGTTAGTTGTGTAAATGTTCTTTAGGTTAAAGAAGATAAAAAAGTGAGATGAATATTCATTATCAAACTTAAAAAACATGTGTCTAATATACTGAAAAAACATACAAAGCACACATGTGTATTTTTGTCCCTGTTCTAAGACTTCATATGTTAAAAAAAAAAATGTAAAGTGATTTAAAATAGGACATAAATTTGTACAAATTTCAAACTCTGTATTAAGTATATAGAAAAAAGTTGTCGAATTATAGTAGAACCTTCATAGTCGACAACCTCCCTATATTGACCACCTCCTTAAGTTGACCTGATTTCCATAGATTCGGCATGCACTCCATACAGGTATCAGTACAGTAGGCCTAATTGTTTATGTTACCCAACTCTGTATGTTGACCACTTTGAAACAGTTCTTTGGGTCATCAGCTTACAAAGGTTCTACTGCATATTGATATGAATTTTGATCTAGTATAGTCACAGAATTATTATTAAAAATAGTAAATATTCAACATTTTCTCTAAATTTTATATGAGATATATGGCACTCTTTTCTTGTAGTTAGTAAATGAAGTTCTGAGAAAAGTCTGAAATTGTATTAGAAATGTTTAAAGAACTACAGATAGCCAGCAGGTAAGAACCTATCTCTAAACTCTTTATCCTTTTACTCAAGATGGGGGAAATTGAAGATTTACCACTAGAGATTGTCTTAAATTTGTAATGATTTTCTGTCAAAATTAACTGAAACTGAATCATTAAAAGCATGGCATGGCATATTTTTATGCTTTCAACATTTTAAATTACTCTGTCTTCATTTTCAACTGACAATCACTGTTTTTTATTATCCTAATAGAATGAAAAAAAGAAATCCATGTACTTTATTTTCTGGTGTTTTATACACAAACCTCAGTAATTGGATTGTGAGACTTCATTCTCTTTTTATCCCAAGGCTCTTATTGATTATTTGGCTGTTGAGACAGGCACTCCAGAAGGAATACATTAAGGAAACAGCAACACTGTCTGATAAGCGGTTGCCAAAATTACTGATGTTATAATTTTGGGAATGCACATTTTTGTCTCAAGATATAACATTTGGAATATGCAGACCACCCCCCCCCCCCGTCACTTTGTACATTATCTTTTGCTTTTTGTTTTGTTTTGCCTGTCATAGGTATCTACAACCTAATGTGTACCAAAAAAAAAAAAGAAAAAGAAAGAGTAGAGTGAGGTGGCTCACACCTGTAATCCTAGCACTCTGGGAGGCTAAGGCACTTGGATCACCTGAGCTCATGAGTTCAAGACAAGCCTGAGCAAGACTGAGACCACCCTCCCACTAAAAATAGCTGAGCATTTTGGTGGGTGCCTGTAGTCTCAGTTACCCATTATCTCTGAGGCAAGAGGATCTCTTGGAACTAAGACTTTGAGGTTGCTGTAAGCTGTGACGCCACGGCATTATACCCAGGGCAACTTAAGTGAGACTCTGTCTCAAAAGAAAAAAAAAAAAAAGGAACTAAAACTTTTGATAGAATAATTATGGGACCTCTTTTTTCCATTTGATCTCTACTAATTCCTTACGCATCCATAATCTAAATGAAATAAATTAATTGTTCTCCTCTCGGAGATTTCGTTGCTCATTATTTGCGAGGGAGACGTATACTCTGTGCTTCCTGTCATTCAGACGTAGCATCATTGTATTTTAAGAAAGAGTTTGGAGAATATAATATGGTATCGGTTTTTAGATTTTCATTTTATTATAATCAGAAGAGTCCATGTCAGATAGCACCAACTCATTAATTAAAAATAGAAAACTGAAGATTCAGAAATTTGAGGTTGGGGGTGTTCTGGAATCAGTGCATTGTGATGCCTGAGATTTGGCAAGCAGAGTGGCTATGTGAGGAAACCTGAGTTGCCCCTGGACTCAGACACGCTTCACTGCACATCCTTGATCATTTGCTTTGTGACATCGAGGAATTCCTCCTTCATTCTGCAAATATTTATCAAAGCTCCTTGTTAGACACTAAGAAGTTACTGTCATCAAGTTACCTCTTAGCATTTCCGTGAACTTAGACAAGTGGCATGTGCAGGGTGGCTGGCACGTGGCTGGTGTTAGTAAGTGCTGTTTCTCTCTCTTAGTTCGTGAGTTCATCTTTGACCAGATGAAGAGGGCAGGAAGTAGCGGATCATGGTGAATTATTATCGTAGTATTTAATTTTTGCCATGTAAACTTTCACTTTGGTTATGGAATGTTTCAAATTCCACATCAGATTTTCAGTGACTACAGTACCAAATTAATTGAATGCAGAAATGTCTTTAAAAGAGGTTGAAAAATGAACAAAATTAAAATTAAATAGCCAACATGTGCCCAGAATTACATTTGGTTCCCCATTTGTGGAACACCCATAATGAATGAAAGACCACACCGCGACTCACAGGGCTATACATCAAATGGGTTTCGATGCTTATACATAGAGTACATTCTAATAGAAGAGACTTACCTATAGGTAGCTGATTCTATTAACAAACCTAATAAGACAGTAACCTTCTTCACCTGCTCATTTATCAATCCATTTACTGGGTATTTGTTATCTATTCTGAATCATACATACAATTTTCTAAGTACTGACCTTACAACAGTCTGTGCAAGAATGTCCTTGTGTCTTGTGAGCTTATATTCTAATAAGGACAAACAATAAGCAAGTAGAGGGGAAGGATAGTTGTATCACAGGAAAAAAAAAACACAGACCTTGAGGAGGAGAGGTTGTCTTCCAGACACAGGTGCAATTTGACCACATGGGCTTTTGAGTGCTTGATGAGAAGCGTGTCGTTCTTGCAGAGCAGAAAAACGTTACCAGCTCTGTTGCTCATTTCTATTTATAAGCAGAGGCTACTGTGAGGACAGTTCTACTTTAACTATCAAAATTGGTTTTACTGGCAATTTGTAGGAGGAATTAGAGTAGAAGAAAACCCAAAGCAAGTAATCAATTAGGGAACTGTAGCAATATCCCAAACAGAGCCCTGAGATTGTTTGGAGGAGACTGATGGGAAGCATCACAGAAGCAAAATGGAAAGGACCAGCAGGGAGTGTGCGAGGGGAGGCTGGCCGTAGAGAGCCGGATGAGAGGACTAGAGGAGGCTCTGGAGGTTAGAATGTGGGTAACAAAGGCACAGCGAAGTCATTTCTAGAACCTGGTTGGAAGAGTATATTTCTGAAATTAACCATTTTTATTCAGATTTGGATGTCTGAGGTATTGATAAGGTTCTTTGCTTGAGGTATTTAGGAATCTCATGCGACCACAGATTAGATTTTGGAAGACTGCGTGAAATTAAATATGTAGATTTGGGAGTGGATATATTCAGTTTAAAAAAGGCATATCTGGCAAATAAAACTGCCAGTAATAAATTACCATACCACTAATCAAGTCTAAGAAATTTATTATTCTGTCAGTCACTTTAATGGGAAAAGTCAAGATATTTGAAACAGTGTCAAGGTAGAAGACTGTAGTAGGGGTGAAAATCTCTACCGGCTAGGTGCAGTGGCTCACACCTGTAATCCTAGCACTTTGGGAGGCTGGGGAGGGAGGATCACTTGGGCCTGGGATTTCAAGACCAGCCTGAGCAGGAGTAGGAAAGACCCCACCTCTATAAAAAGTAGAAAAATTAGCTGGATGTGGTGGCATGCACCTGTGATCCTAGCTACTTTGGAGACTGAGGCAAAAGGACTAATTGAATGCAGGCCTCTGAGGCTGCAGTAGGCTGTGATCACACCACTGCACTCTACCCAGGCCAACAGAACAATACCTTGTCTCAATAAAACAAAACAAAACAGAAAACATCCCTATACAAGTTGCTAATAGTAATTACAAACACTAGATAAATTGCTGTGTATACCTTGTACAAACAAATATATTTTGCAAACATTTTCTATCTCATTTTTTTCATCATCTGCAATCTCCACGCTCAATATCAATTATGACATTTCTCATTTAATAAAGAAGGAAGTTGAAGTTTAAAGAAGCTAAGCAATTTTTCCGAAGTTGCCCAATTTGTATGCAGCAAAGCCAAGACCAAGTCCAGCTCCTATCACCGCAAAGAACACAGATTGTTTCCCCTACCCTGTGCTATGTTCACAGAAATGATGTGGTCCTAAACCCCAAACTCTCTAAAGAGTGACATCAGTAAAACCGATACTAACTTGTGGTGCTCCTCAGCTCATAAACCTTGAGAGAAAACAGAGCACAGGATTTATGTTCATTCAATGCATTTAATTATTCAACAAATAGTTATTGAACATCATCGAGGGTCCACCAGGGTCCTAACACTAGAGACTCAAAGGTGAAGGTGATAATAAAAATTAATCCATTCCTTATTTTGCTGGTGTTCAGTGAAAGATATAAGTGATAATTAACAGATTAGTTAGAAAAACCATGCTGTAAGTTGTTACGGGAAGTCCATGTAGTGTGAGAACTCAGGAGTGACCGTAGTCTGAATCTGGAGCTCCAGGGAAGACCTCTGAAGACCAGCCATAGGACCTGGAGGTAAATCAGGTTAATAAAGGAGACAGCAATGTATGAAGACTTAGATGTAAGATGGAGGGAAGAAGAAAATCTCTGGGAAAAGCTTAAAGAGGAGAGCTGTTTTGCTGGAGCATAAATGGTAAGAGGGGGAAGTCCACATATAAAAACTTAGAGGTAACTCAGGAAAGACAAGGAAGGGCCGTGGCTTCTAAATTACGCATCAAGTTGTAAAATTGTGCACAAAAAATATCATCCTTAAAGAAGACGGTGCTGTCTAATACATTTCAGGTTTCTATCGTAAAACCATTTTAAAAGTTTATAAAGCACAGTATTTGAAATTTTGCTTTTCTTGAAAATGATCTTGCGTGAACAAACATAGGTATTCCTGAATAAATGAGGCTTTCCTCTGCTCAAATGATTGTCTATTAAGTCATCGGTTCTAAGAAAGGGGCAAAGCTAGTATAGGAAGCAGGAAAAACTGGATTAAATCATTTTCATAGTCTATATTTTTCAATCCAGTGCCTTTTTGGTCAGATGAGGCTGAAATTTCTAATGTGTCTCTTTTTTTGAGTGGTAGTTATAAAATAAGGTACGTTTTCAGAAAAACTGTACTTTGTTAGTAGCAGTTTCCTCAGGATTGCTTCAGATAAACAGGTAAATTTAGCGTTAGCAACTCCCGAGTGAAACCAGACTACATTCCCCTCAATTTTGCTTGTGTAGTTATACATATTGTTGGGTACTTTTAATTGCAAGATGAAGATTATGGGCATTGATTGGGTGTGTGATGGTATATTGCCTTTCCATATTTATTGCTTTAAAAAAAAAATAAGTGATTTTCCTATTCATAAAATGGTAAAGCTTCAGTGATGTATTTGTTCCTAATTAAACAGAATTTTCTGAAGGTGTGGAATATGATAGCAAGCCCATAAATCCATCCCAGTTGGCCCCCCAAATAGGTTACTATGAAACATCAATTTCATGTGAATGGAATTTAAAACAGTAACATGTTATCACTATTTTTCGCAGAAGTAACCACACTTCTAGGAAAAAAAAATTGTTCAGGATTCAAGAAATATACTCCATCCCCTATGCAGAATCTTGGTTTGAAAAATATGCCTTGATCCTGTAAGATTTTCAGAGAAGTTCTGCAAGAGATCATTTTATTGAGGCAGAGAACGTTTTAACTGTTTAAGAGAATAAATTGGTTGGGAGACAAGGAAGTCTGGGGAATGCTGAAAGGCTAAAGGCTGTGGCCCCTAAACTGGGGATAATAACTTTTTTTTGTGAGGATCAAATGAGATAAGCTCCGTAAAACCCTTACTTCCGTATTTCTCATGAGCTGCTATTCAATTTTTTTTGAAGTGTAAGTTTTCTAGCCTCTACCCACTTCACCTCCAGTCTACATTTCCCAGTGGCTCCTGACAAGGGAAGGTGATCAGCAGTGAGGAGCCAGGCATGGCAGGGCAGGGGGTTCACCTGCTGGCCAAAGAGCAGCAATGTGGCTGCCTGTGTACACTGTGCGCCATAGTGGGCCCCGGGCCCCTTGATGGAAGTGAGAGCTGGACAGTGCCCTCTTTTAGGGAGAAGATAGTAAGATTAAGGGCTGGCACAGTGGCTCATGCCTGTATTCCTGGCATTTTTTGGAGGCTGAGTTAAGATTCCCTGAATTCAGCAGTTTGAGAACAGCCTGAGCAAGAGTGAGATGCTATCTCTCCTAAAAACAGAAAAATTAGCTGGGCATTGTAGTGGGTGCCTATAATCCCAGGTACTTGGGAGGCTGAGGCAGGAGGATCGCTTGAGCCCAGGAGTTTGAGGTTATTGTGAGCTATGATACTGGGGCACTCTAGCCTGGGTAACAGAGTGAGGCTCTGTCTCCATGAAAGAAAGAAGGAGAGAGAGAGAGAGAGAGAAACAGAGAGAAAGAGAGAGAAGAAAGAAAGTTTAAGGCGGGAAGTTCACTTTCTCTGTGCAAATAACAGCCAGACAACAGCTGGCCAGAAAAAGGTTTTGATGTCACACTCCCTAAGAGGGATCACCATGTCACACTTCCTCTTGACATCCAAGATTAAATGATTTAATATTAGGAAGCATCAGACGGTGACTGGCATGGAGTGGGAACTTGGCAACTGATTCAGGACCTCCTCTCTGGGATTTCTGAAGCAGCCTTGAAGACTCCATTTTGTGCCTTACATCTCCCTTTATTTCCCTTAGTTACAGATTTCTTGGCTTCGGCCGCAAGCAATTAAAACCTAACCATGAGAAGTTTCCTCTCTTCTCTTCCTCAATTTATTTTGCATTCAGACAACCTGGCTGCCAAAAAAAGAAATTTTTTTTTTAATACCCGGATGATTTTATTATGAAGCTATTTTATTCACATAGTATTAATTAAATACTATATTGCATTTGTGTTGTTGTTAGTGGTATTAACAAATAAGAATTTGGGAAGTCATGTAGAATTGTACTGTATCATTTCAACACTATTACTATGGCCGAGATCGTTCCTTACAACCTCTAGTGCAGAGAGCACATCTTCAGTCAGGATCCAGAGGCTGGGGCGAACAGACTCTCTGCTGTGTTTCAGTAGCTTCTGCTTACACTCTTTCCCCATTTATTGGTCATTTCACTGTGTCATAGCACCTCAATTTTAACTAGGTATGGAAAATAAGAAAGTAAGGGTCTGAGGCTTCACAAGTTTATTCATGGTCAGAAATTCTAATATGAGTCTTAGTTCAAAAAATTATGATATGAAAAAAAAAGAAAGCTTACACATTTGACAGTGATGTGCTTCCTAATCCTCTCCCGTAGACAAGTGGGGAGGGTTTATACAGAATGATCTTTAGAAATGGAATATAGTTGCACCTGCCGGGGTTGGCTGAGGAGCAGACTGGGAACTTGAAGCCTGGGGCATGAATGGAGGGTGACCTCTCTCGCTTTCTTCAGTCCCCTGATCTCACCATTTGAATGCTTAATTTCACCTGCATTTATTCAGAAATATGTGCACCCAGACTATTTTCTGCTAAATGCAGACTCCCACTCTTAAACATTGGTGAGAGAAGCCTGTTAACTGACATTTGCGATTTCAGGATGGCACCGTGTGGGAGAGAGAACTGCCAATCATTTCTGCCAACAACACTCTCAGGGGGAGACTAAATGAAGCTAGTTTGGTCCAATTAAAAGAAGCAATTATCAGTAATGGAAAGTAAACAAATCTAAGAAAAATGAAATTGCAGATTATGGTGGGCACTCACAAGGAAGGGCTTTAGTCTGTAAGTATCACCTTTCTTTTTCTAGCAATTTATCTTCTTTAATTTTTGTGAAGAATTTTATATGAAATAAAAAAAATCCTCAAACCTCATTTCATAACTAAGCAAAATTCATGTTAGTGGAAAAAATTAAAAGGTTCTTTACAGATCTTTAATTAGGTCAAATTTTACATGGTATTTGGGGTTAGGAAAGATGTATATAATATTATATTGTGATCCATTTACCTGCTTCCTTATAGAATATATTGCAAATAGCTGTTTTTTCACTAATGTTGAATCTTTAACATGTAAAATTTGCTTCTGTGTCATAGTACAACCAATTGTCCTAGAATTCAGAATTTGATAAGCTCATGTTTTATGCCTTCCCTGTGTAAAGGGAATATGGAACCATGTGCCGCAATGGCACGTGTGTATGTGCTTATCTCTGAAAGCATAATGGTATGCCATTTTACCATTGCCAAGAAAATTTGTGTTAGATTAATTGGCCTTAGTTCACTTGCACTATGATGTGCTTAGCAAATATATCCAGAAATCAACAATTTAGTTGTATGTCATAAATAGATACATTTGCCAGACCCAAAGTTCTATGAAGAATGTAGAAAAATACATATTTTTCCAAATCATTTTCCTGTTCTGAATGTCTCTATACTTTGCTCATGCAGGATAAATTTATATCAGAGAGCCAAAGTGCAAACTCATATTATCTACCAGTAATAACCAGAATTATCGGGGTAAAATGTGTTTGGACACGTGGAAAACAATGGCTAACAAGGAAACACTCTAATGCTGAAAGATTGCTAATGCAACAAACGGAATAGGAAGCATCAATTGGTCTCTCCGGGAGCTGAGGAACTGCTAAAGATAAAGGGATGTTCTAACATACATTTTGAATCATTTCTCAAATGTGCTTAAAGCTGACTCCCAGTTGTGAGGAAATGAAGGCCCAGAGAATTCACGCACAGACATGGGCACAGAGTCTGCTGCAAAAATACTAAATGGAAAGCTGATGCCAAATTCTGCTTTAGCTGATGTCTGAAACATGCTGAAAAATGCTGTCTTGCTAAAGCAAGGAAGGCAGAACCATCCTGATGTACTAAGCTAGCCCATCTTTAATGCAAAGAATCCACAAACCAAAATCAGCAGATAAAAGACTACAGATGTCCAGTCTTGGAACTGGCCTGTTAGCCGGTCACTGACATCACATCAGGCATCCTGAAGTAGATGCTATTTCATTAGCATCACTTACTGCCAGCAAATGACATGGTCTTGGAGCAGAGCCAGGCTGCTGGCATGAGAGACATGTTAGAGACTCTGGAGTGGATCTCTCCAGGGACTGGGTGAGACTCTCCTGTCTAGTCTCCTGGGAAGGTTGCTGTGAGTGACAGATGGAAAAGCTCCATGTGCTCCATGTTGTTGGGCCAAAGTAGATTTTAAAAATCTCTTTATCACAATTCCTTGTGACTTGTTCATGCACATTTATACGTTCTCCCTTAATTCTACCAGCAATACATTTGCCATGCCCATTTTCCAAATGAAAATGTTGAGACAATTTTTAGCTATGAAGCAGAGGTATATTTAGAATACTAACCAAATGTAGAGCGTGACTATGACCACGAACTTGAACACAGCCTGGGTTCTGTAGATTTGTTTTCAACTCTTCCAGTGTCATGTAGCAAAAGCTTGTTAGTCATCAAAATATTTTTAATTCAGACAGTTCCAATTGTTTGCTTTTTTTTTTCAGCGCATTTTTCATACATTTGTACAAAAACACCTACACTTTATTTCTTACTGAACCGACTTGCGTGTTTGTCAGTTTTTCTCATTGCAGAAAATGCCAGAATTACTTACTTCTGTATCCAAAATACTCCCTCCCCTCCCCCCGTTTTTGCCCGTTCTGATGCGGGACTGCCATCTGGTGGAATAGGGGAGGCATTTCTGGTTTGGACTTAACCAAAACTACATGATCATGGTTTCTCAGTTAGGTTTCCAAAAGATGGATATAGCAAATGGGAACCCCAATTCTGACCTCAAATGGACATGAGCTAGTGATGAAGAAAGCAGACAATAGGAATGATTTATGATTTATAGTAGTGGACAGACATAGGCTGTCATGACAATTGTAGTGGGTGATGGATTGGCAAGAAGAAATCACCCACTGTGAGCTTAAGAAGAGATAACCCTCTTTATATTAGCCAAGATTTTTAAAGAAATCTTACATATGTATCTACATACATACATACACATGTGTCCACATATAGATATACCACGTTACACTTCCTAAACACACACAAAATATTTTGTGTGTATACAGTACATAATATGTGTGTAGTATGTGTATGTGTGGGAGTCTATAACATAGAAAGAAAATAAAATAATAATAGAAACAAAATGGCTTTAAAAATCTATAACAGGTTCCTGTGCCTGTATCCCTGTGTGTACTTGCTGGAGTATCGGACGTCAGGCAGCACACGATGCCCATGTGATGCTGCCCGGACAACACAGGGTCACTGAAAATCACGAAGACTCACACTGCAGTCCACAGAGGAAGTAGTCAATGATATTTGGCGCATCTGTTCTTGGACTGAAGTATCCATTATCAGTGAAGAAAACAGGTTAGAATAGTAAGTCTGGCTCTGGCTTCCTAGCTTTCAGGAAGAAAGGAGGGTTTTTTTTTTTTTTTTTTGAGACAGAGTCTCATTTTGTTGCCCTTGGTAGAGTGATGTGGCGTCACAGCTCACAGCAACCTCCAATTCTTAGGCTTAGGTGATTCTCTTGCCTCAGCCTCCCAAGTAGCTGGGACTACAGATGCCCACCACAACACCTGGCTATTTTTTTTTTGTTGTTGCAGTTTGGCTGGGGGCCAGGTTCAAACCCACCACCCTTGGTATATAGGACCAGCATCCTATGCCCTGAGCCACAGGCACCACCCAAAAGGAGTTTTTTTTCTTTTTCTTTTTCTTTTTTTTTTTTTTAATGTACCAGTCACTGGCAAATTCATCTAAGCTAATCAGAGAGATTAATAATAAAATGCTATTATTTTGAATGTGAGGCAGAGAGCAGCTATCAGCTTCCTTACAGTCACACACCATCCATTTATGGCCAAGATGGTGTGCTCCTGGCAATGTTTTACACATGAGAGAGGAAGTGGGAGAGAGAGTTGGTGTCATCTGCTCATTTTCCCTGCTTCTTACCTGAGCTGTGCTTGTGTGATGGGAATCATGTTTTAGAAGGAGATAGAATCTCAGAAGAGATACTTTTATATTCTAAAGAGCATTTTCCCTAAGGGATGTTTGTTTCTTTTAAAGCAATGTCTTTCAGGTTGCAGTGTTCCCTTTAATGAGAAAAAAGTATACAAGTAAGTTTTTTCATCTTGAGGAAAGTGAAAATGGTTGTTTTCAGTGATATAGCTGTTCTTCACTGTGAGATCCGAGGCTGAGGGGTCATCCTGAGTAACTGCAGGGATACCCAGACTCAGAGTAGAAGCCTGCACAATTAAGAATGGAATTCTGCTATTAGTCTGAATGCTTCCTTCTGTTTCTAGTCCTTAAAACAAGCTATACGTGTAAATCAAGAGTAAATATCATGAAGCCATGACAATGGCCTCATGTTTAACACATCGGTACAATGTCTGTTACTTTGAAAACCTATCTGGAGAGATTTGGTGATGAGTTGTCTTCTTATGTTCATGGGAGATGGTTAGGACTTGAAGCAGAAGAGTTTAAGTTACTTGAAACCTATGTCCAAATGAAAGATCAGAAAAGACAAGCGAACCACCCAACCCAGCACCCCAGAGGTTGGGTGTTTTTAAGGGTGGATCAAAGTACCCTACTATGCACCCATATGGCTCCTATTTCCCTCTTTCTGTTCTCTCTTCTTTTCTCAGTATTCTCTCTTACCTCCTCTTCTTTCTCTTTCTTATTTCTTTTCTTTTTCTTTCTTTTTTTAAATCTTTTTTCCCTTCTTGCTCTTCAGTCTTCTCATCCTTCTAGTCCTGTACCAAAAGGACTCGTTGAAACCCTAGGCCAGAGGCATGGTAACTTAAAGAGCAAGAGGAAAGGAAAGGAAAATTAGGGCAAGGAAATAGGTAAAGGAAAAAACTCATGAGGACACCCCCATACCTGTTAGGTGAGATGTATCTCCATTCTATTTTTCTAAATTGTCTCCATTTTATGTCTTAGGAGCAATATACACACATAAACTAAATCACTCATCTTGTTTCTCCACTTACCTACCTGTTGCTATTTTTAAAATCTAATCTGAAATATAAATGACTGCATTATTAAGAATATGGCTGATTAAATTACGAGTCAATACTTTCACAAATGTCCTTCACGATTGATGAATTAGTCACAGTAGCTTCTGCTTGCTTTAAAATTTCTTTCATCTACTGCTAGGAACTTGTCAATTTCCCCTGCTTTTGTTACATGGTTTGGAGTCTAATAGGCAATCCTTTTCCATATCCCAGTAACAAAATCTGTCTCAATATCCCTCCTCATAATGCAGTTTCATTATTTTACTTGTCAGTATTTTCTTCTTAAACCTTTGGTTGTTGCTTTGCCAAAAAATAAAAGGAAAGAATTTTAGTTTTTCCTCCAGCAATGAATATTTGCCTCACTGTTCCTGTACCATTTTGTTTACATGCCAACTTTTCATTCGATGCCAATTTGCCTTTACCTGCAATAGGAACATCAGAAGAATTTAATGGAAATGATGACAAATAAGATTAGCTATGACCAAATTGTGGACACTTATCTTGCTAGGAGTGATTGTAAGATGTTAGTTCCATGAAGAATGCTGATTTTTCATTTGTTAAAATATGACAATCTAACTGTGTTGGAATTAATAAAATTGTATCATTGTCCAAATTTTACTCAAACATTATTTGTTTGGCACACACCCTAGTAATTTTAAGGTGCAAGTCAACTTAGGTAAAATCTAGACACGCCTCTTTCATGTCACTTCCTATGTCCTCAAGTTACTTTTATGTTGAATCATGTTTAGGATTACTTATGAGGAAGTAAGAAATCAATCTATAATATTAAGCCTAAAGTTCAAAGAAGAGTTGATCAGCTTATAGCATCATCCACAGACCTCCCCCCACCAGCCTGACCAGCCTTGTTTGTGTAAAATGTAGAATAGAAATAATCGTCTATGCATTGTTAGAGCCTGCGAATCTTCTCTGACTATCAATTTCAGTGGCAGTGAGTAAGCTCTCAAGAAAAAGAAAAAAAAAAAAAAAAAGAAGAAGAAGAAGAAGACCAGGAATGCCTTCTGAGATCCAATGAAGTGACATGGGTTGAGAGGCAAATGCTATGTGTGGTTATGTCACCCTGGGTAGTCAACAACATTTAAGAGACATCCTTTGTGTATTCTATAAGAACTTGTTTGCTGTTCAAAGGCACACATTTTAGACACAATTTGTATTAGTTTCTTATTTTCAGACATGAATAATTATAGCTAGAAGCTTAAAACAACACAGATTTTATTATCTGACAATTTTTGGAAATCAGACCTCTGACACAGATTACATTGGGCTGAAATCAAAATGTCAACAGGGTTGTGTTCTTTTCTGGTTGCTTTAGGGAAGAACTGATTTCCTGGCCTTTTCTAGATCATAGCAGTCCTTCCCACACTGCTTGGCCCATGGCTTCTTCTCTTCATCATACACGCCAGAAATGTTGCCTTTCTTCTGAGGTCACATCTTCCTCCAGCCTCTCTTTGCCCCACTCTTCCATTTTTAAGGATCTCTGTGATTACACTGGGCTGATCCATGCAACCCAGCACCTATTTTAAAGAGAGGTAATTAACAACCTTAATTCCATCTGTAACCTTAATTTTTCTTTCTTGTATAACCTAATCAGTCCACAGGTTTAAGGACTAAGATATTGGCATTTTTGGGGTGAAGGCCATTATTCTGCCTAACATGCTACTTTTGTTCTTAAGATGATTATTCAATTTATAAAATAATCACATTTTTTTCAAATATAACTTGGTATGCTAGAGATTTTAGGTTCACTTATTTCACAAAGAATATTTTTAATACTCACCACTGATTTAAAATAAGACCCCCAGACCAAGTTTAAAAATGGGGTTTATAATTCCTTTCCTGTTATCAACTTTTGGGGGGTAAATCATACCACCTCTCTGAATCATATTATAGTTTCCCACTCCTAACATGTGAGTCACAGCACATCTTCTCATCTCATGGAGTTATCATGTAGAAATGATGATCTAAGTAAATATGTACTAAATATTACATTGTCATTAATTGCTATGTAAATGTAAGACAATATTTCTATTGGTAATAATATTGGTATAATAATTAAAATGTTCCAATTTAACTAAAGGTCTCTTATATCAGAGCTTCAAGATATTAAATAATATAGGCGTTAAAGGCCCTTAGGAAAATGTCTCCCATATTTTCAAAAAAATAAACTTGTGTAAGCACAGCATTTCCTTCATAAGTAAAATGTTTTGAAAGTACTGAATCTCCTGGAGTCCCCAGGGTGCCTCATCTTAAAAGGATCTTGTTTAAAATAGAAGATCTGTATTACAGATGTAAATTGTGTGACAGTTGTGATTGGCTGTGTCTTCCACTTTCTGCAGGTGGCATTTTTTTTCCTTTCCCTTCCTGCAATTATATCAAGAAAGGAGAAAGTTGTTTGTTTAAGTATTAGGATGCACACAGGTGGGCCAGGGCCCATGGTCGTCAATTTAAGGGCTTACTTTCATTTTCAATGCAATTAACTATCTAATTGAGCATCCAAATTTAGTAGTGCATTTGCATGTGCAATTAATTATGATTTAAAAGCACTCTGCATTAATGGTTTCTTTTCCATTACCTACAAATGTAATTACTGAAGGATGGATTGAGTTTGGAAATCATCTGGGAAAACATTTTTTGCATCCCTGGAGCCTAATGTTGTGTGTGATAACAATGAAATAAAAACACCATACCCAGAGGCAAAAGGCTAAAAAGTGAGTTATGGTGGTGGGGTGGGGGGTGGGAGGTGGGGAGTGGGCTGTAGGAGAGAGCCAGAATTGATAATTTAAGTGTATGATGGTCTTTTTTTCTTGATTACTAGAATTAATTAAAATTATAGTCACCATATGATTTCAACCAAATAGAACAGAAATAAATCCTGAACTTTAAAAAATAGATTTCAGAAGGGAAAATTCACATTTTAAAAAATTCTAAAAGGAGACAGCCATATTAGTAGTTTTTCATAACTTGTAAAATTAATATTTAGTTCAGCCTAACAGAATTTGCATTGTTTTCTTCATTAAAGAAATTAAAGATAAAACCTTAAAAATACTGAGATAAAATTCAAATTAGGAACCAGTAATAATTAACATGAAATAGATTAAAAACATAGTAACTGGAGAGAATATAAACATTTTTTTTTTTTTTTTTTTTTTTTCTTTAAAAGCAGGAACTCAACTTTATTACGACAAGCAGCTGCTTATATAGAGCGTGGGGAAGGGGCAGGGAAAGAAGGCGGGGGATGAGGTGCGTGACAGGGTTAGGCCAATGGCATGGTACCATGTTGGCTGTATCCAGGTAGAG